>CABFVZ010000600.1:222666-304185 GCA_902151445.1 Timema monikensis | reverse complement strand
ACCAAATCAAGATTACCACCAGGCCTCAACAGAAGATAGTTTATTTCTATATTATTATTTTCCAAATTTAACATTATTATTATTATTTTCTCTTATCTATTATTATTATCATCATCATCAGTTTTCTATAAATATAAATATTAACCACAACCAAGGAATTTATCTCTACTCCCAAAAACACTTGGCACAATTTGTTTCTAACAGTTTAATTCAAAAATTCAAAATGGAGTAATCCATTGTTTGTGTTATTTGTACTCTCTTCTTCTTTGTGTTTGATAAAGGCAACAATGCCGAAATATTATTATATTTGTGTTTAAAATGTGTGTGTGACTACTTCTACTATAGAAGACAAAAGAAAGGAAGAAGATGTCACCTTTGTGCATTGGATTCTTCCCACATCTTTCCTCTTTCCCTAGGTGGGCTTTCTTCATCAAATTTATTCTTAGTAGTTTATTTTTCCTTTTTCTTTAGTTTTATCAATTTCCTTTATTATAAAATTATCTAGCCATTGGGCCACTTCATTTTTGAATGAATTATTTTGCTTAAAGGTTATTTAAACATTACACATTTTTAGAAGAATCATTTCAAAACAATATTTCTGAAGAAAACTATATGTCAAACAATACCCCGTGGTAGTCCGGATGTGTGGCTATCCTAACAATCCGTGCCCCTGACAACATGGGGAAGTCCTGATCCTGGAACTGCTGGGCTACTGACCAGGGGATAAGGTCCCCATGTGCTCTCTTACCCCTTGAAAGCCCATCAACCACAGAGTTCTTGGAGACCTGTCCTTCCAGGCACACCTACACAATCAACAAAACTAGTCATATTGAGGTTTTAAAAAGTACTTTTGATAAAACACACCGTAAGTTAAATGTTAAATTAGTCGTGGGGCCTGGTTGTTATTTCATCTTATAACTATAATTGATTCTGAACCACCAATAAGCAGTAATGGTGATTTAAACAAATTTAGCTTGGAACATGGAAAAACATTTTTTTTAAAAAGGATTTGAGTCTGAGATCCGAAAATTCTTGACTCTCAAATATCCTTAAGGATTCAAAGGATTCCAGGGTCCATCCCTAGTTTATGTGTATTACGAAAGTTAAGTTTACAAGCAGACTAACCTGAATGACGACAAGGACCTCTGGAAGGAAGTTCTGGTTGGGGTCAACCGGGCCTAGTAGACAGAATAAATGATGTGCTGGAGCATCTGACATCATCTGGAGGTCATTCGGGCTGTTCTGTATGTGTGAATATTGACTATTATATACTGCTCTATTATATACAGTTCATGTAAAAATAGACACAAGTAAGCAGCCATGCTCACAATCCATGAAGCTTACGTAACAGATTAGATGTATACATAAACATTTGTTCTTGTCGCAAGATTATTGCCTAGTACCACACTTTAACTCACTCACTCACTCACTCACTCACTCGTACCTTGCCTACTTCACGCCATGTTATGAGTAATCAAATTAAACTCTGCTACTATTTCATGGGAATGAAGTTTTACTGGAGCATGCTAGCTGCCACATGGAGAAACAGGATTAGGAATAACGCTTTAGTGAAGCATGCTAGCTATCACATGGAAAAACAGGATTAGGAATAAAGTTATTCGGGCGAGAGTTAAGCTATAGGGGGAGTACCTAAGATAGTAGAGGATGCTAGGGTCATGTAATAAGGACGAAAGAGGAATTAATCCGAGGGAACTTATGTAAAAAATAAATAACAAGAGAGAAAGAGATGGGAGGGAGAGCAGATGATAACAGCAAGTGCACCAGTGAGAGGAAGATTGAGGCAGTTTACTAATCTAACTCAGCCGCAGGCTGTAGAAACAGTTAATGATGATGATGATTAAAGTGTTGTCAGAAAATGAATGATGAAACACATACCTTGTAGTGCGAGGCAACAAAGAGAGACACCAACCTCTGAAGGAAAGATTCGGATGCTTTGTGAAAGCAAAACAATGTGTCCCTGTATAAAACAAAAGAAAGAAAAAAACCTTAATAATCCTACAATGTACAATGTCGCAAACATTGCTTCTTATCAATATTTTGCTTGGTAGGGAAATTACTTGTTTGAGACTTGAAACCATACTCATGAATATTTTTTAAAAAAAATTACAAAAAAGTGGTCTTATATTACACAATTATATTAAAGTTGTTTATTATTGTAAGCTTATTTATAATGGTGTATAATTTATTCACATTATTTTTTGTAAACAAGAAAATATTTTTCAACAAAATATGTGCAGACACTAGAAAAACTCAAGTTCAAAGAATAAGATAAGCACACAAACCTGGCGCAAGAGAGCACATGAGGTGTCAGGTTACTTCATAAGAAAAAGAACTGAGACAGTATAGAACATTACGCTTTGGCGGCCACATAGTCTAAGATGTCACATTACCAATGTACTAGAGTGCTGATGACAAGGAAATTGGGGTTAAAATCCTAGTCGGTTGTACTAAAGGTTGTTTCCACTTTTACTCCACACAAATGTGGGTACAATTCTTCTTAACACATTTGGGTAATTAATACATAGGCGTTTAACCTGAACGGGTAGTAAGACGTAGTGCAAAGAAAAGAAAAACAATTATAATTCCTGAAGGAAAACCTCATTTCCCTTTTTGGGGTACTAATTGTTATTCAAGGGAAATAGTGCACGGAAGAGAATAGAAACAATTAAGAAATCAATACAAAAGAGCAAAAAAATTATGAATCCATTTGGAACAAGATACTCTCATTTGATATTTTCCTGCTCTAGTAGATGTTAAAACCCTCTGACCATATTTTTTTCCCCTGTGATTTAAAAAAAAAAAATTCTTTAATAATGGTCAAATATATATACATTCAAATAGAAACACATTAAAATTAAGCTTGGAGAAAAATTATTTTAAGTCACATAAAGTGTTTATGAGTTTATAATAATTTTTTTCAACACCTCCATAATTTAGTAGAAAGTTAATATAATTCATAATATATAGCAGCTCTCATTTTATTTCCAAACAAAGTTATAGTTATTATCAAATTGTAAATAAATATTCACACTAAATTTATAAATATAAAAAGAGGATGCATATGACATCTAGCAAGACAGGGAGGAACTACATCAATGAGGAACCTACCAGTATGGCTAAGCAATGATAACTGGAAAATCACTGTGTATCAATGCAAAGGAGCATAGATAAAAACAAACCTGTGGAAATAGCAGGATGTGAAAAACTACACCGGTAGATGCCACATGTGGAAATCACAGGATAGCCACCCATCAAGCAGTATGTGCAGTCTGACACAATACAATCGGGGAAGACTTTGACTCACAACTCCTCCATTTTTTCTATTGTCTGAATTAGATACCAACTCTGAGTTAAAACTCCTTCATGAATGGCTGAAGTCTATTAATTAGTAATAGCAAATGTACTGCATTAAAATGCTTCGAAAGAGATAACTTCATGGGAAACTTCTTTGACATTGTGAATGTATATTAAAATAAATTTGTCAATCCAAATTACAAATATTGGTCCTAATATGTGTGAAATAAAGTGTATTTCACAATATGTTGGCCTCACCACTGAAACTCTCCATAAACGAATGAATGGACACCGCCATGACACCAAAACCAAGAATCCAGAAAAACCAGTTTCAGCACACACCTCCACTTATATATGACCTCAACTTTGAGGACTGCTACACTGTCAAGGTGTTAAAATCATATAACAAGACACAATGTAATATGTCTCAGTTAAGATGGGAACTGGCACATCAATGGATCACAAACTCTAGAAATCCACCCAATCTAAATATTTGCTAATTTCAACCTAGAGGCTACACCAGCACCACTCCATAGAGTAATAGAGAAACATTCAGAGAATTTCAACTCCACCAGAGAAGTTTTCACCCTTACCAATCAAGTTGGCAACACTGAAGACAACTGTTTAGTCTAATTACCACTACTTCCTGAGGGAGATGCTATATTAGCATCGAAATATTGACGTGTGTGTAGATATGTGTTAATGTTTTTAATTTTATTGTGTTCTACCATTTTCCTAATTCTATCATTTTATCTATTACCAAATATTGGTTCTAAATAATTAAAAAGCTAAAATGATATAGTTACCATATATTGTAATAATATTATAAGTGTTTATTTTGAAGCCGCAGTCTGAGTCGATAGATTTTTGCCGGCTCCAACTTCAAATCTAACCAAAATTGTTTCCAACTCTGATTCCACAGCCCTGAATACAACACGAGGTTGACATCTATTTATCTACCTGTTGATGTAGTACAGGTCACAGCTGTCAGGGGGAGGGCAGCCTGTAAGGAGAGGCTGCACTGATGTAGCGTCCAAGCAGAGAAGACCTGTAAGCCACTGCTCCACCATGTCACCAGGGCGGTAGCGAATAGATTCCTCAAGGACAACCTGCACAAAGACATCACACAAGATCACTCGGCAATAATGCCCTAACTCCCCAACAAGAGAAAAGGGCTGATGTACCCATGATATTAACTAGCGACGATGTGTTGTATTTTTTAATGTGAATTACATTTTCATGGTCCATTTATCCAATTTTCCTTGTTGATTGCAAGAAAAACAATGATAGCATAAAATATTTTCCACACAATACCGTAACATCCACTAAAGATACTGTATATTAACTGTACCCTGACAATTTCATAGGAGATATGTTCTAACTAACAGTGGGATTTAGCAGAACTCTGATTTGGGTATGTAAAACACAGAAGTGTGCGAATAGGCCTTTTGTCACTTTGGGCCAAGTTCAAATAGTTGGAGTTAAAACACAAGAGTTCTTTTTGAGTTTGACTAATATAAAGCAGTATCTATGTGTCCTATCTATGTGACCTTTTACATGTTCCTATATAAAGCAATATTTATACTACATATATTTCAAGTGAATTTTTGTAATGGATCCAAAAATAAAGCACAAATACAAGATACTTTTTTAAGACACATTTTTTAGGAATATATCATGAGCATATAAATTTGGAGTTTTAAATAAATTTAATATTATTGTAATAGTTATATGTTTTTCAAATCAGAATAAAGGAAATATTGAGGGATTTTATTTGCTATGAGATAATTAATTATTGAAATTTTCGTGATAGTATCAAAAATCTCGAGTACTTGAATTATTAAAATTTTGTAAACATATTTTAATCAAGTTCAAACAATTTATAGAACTCACCTTTAGCTAAAATTCTCGAGTACTTGCCCACCCATAGTATAAAAATTAAGTCGCAACAAACTAACAAGTCCTAGATTTTGTATACACTCAACAAGATGACTAAGTTCCAAGATAGGTGCAATATGTACCTCATAAAGAGTCCTGCCCGAGGCCACACTTTTGAGCTTCTCCTTGTCAGCAGTGACCCCTACAAGGGCAGCCTGAGTCCTCAGCTGCTGCAAAAGCTTTAGGGACAAAGACCGACCTGTACCTTCATACCTGAGGATCAAACCATATTTCAGCTCAACAACATAAACAATGTGGCCAATAAACAACACAGAACACACCAAGGCACTTACCCATTAATGGTGGATGCCAAGAACACAAGATATGGCCCCAACATGGCCTTGACGTAAGGCAATGGAATGGCTGCTGCTTCATCAATCACAACAAGTTCCGCTTGGCCCAACTTGTGTGCATCAGTAGGGTGGATGTACTGTGTGTGAACAATTAGAATAATATTTTGATTATTATTTGATGTGCACACTATTTTGAGCTAATAAATTTAAGACATAGCTTATTTGTGTGACCATCTCGTATTTAAGACATAGTGTATTTGTGTGACAATCTCGCAAAATACCCAAATTAATACTTGAAATATTTATATTGCAGCTTTTCTTGATTTAATTTTAAAACTAATAAAAAAATCATACCACTAATTGGTACTTATCAGTCTTAGAACCCAAGACTTTTAGATAAGTAGGACACACTTGTCAGACAAGTTACAAAGAAATAACCTCTCATGGCCATTAAGTTATGTATTGGAATAGTCTGTGAGAACCATCACCCATGCAATCAAAATACATTACTTGAATTGTTTGTCTGTGGTCCCTAAAGATGTTGACGCGGACAATGGCCTTGTTGAACTCGGGATTTGTCGACTGAATTAAGTCGTAGTCCAGATGCTCTTGGTATTCCAGGGCATCAAATCCTGTTTAACAATAGAGTATATTTGTGATGAAGTGAAAATACACACAAAATCCTCATTTAAATGAATCCAACAAATTTCTAGGAAAAGAATGGCATCAATATTAACTAAGATTAATTTGATAAATGAGTAGTGGCATGCAAAGTCGAGTTTCTCAATTTGAAGCATCAAATAGAATAATATTACATATTCCTGAAATCAAATTAAGGTTTGAATGTTTAAAAAGTTTGTTTAGTGTTGTAAATAAATAGTATAAGTTGAATAGGCACATCATAACTTTGGAACTTTTATAAATATAATTTATAAAATTTTAAATTCAAAACATGATTAACATAATTATCTAGTCATAAGTTGAAAAATAATTGTCTTAATACATGTTATAATTGTATTTTATCTAATTTGTCATATGACTATTAATTTTTTATGTATGTCTTTGAATCAAGGTGAAAGCTGATGAATATTTGAAGAGAACTCAAAGTTTTTTAAGCTTCATACACCCCTTTAAATAAGCTCTCCTTTGTTTAGTAGTAAATAAAATGAAAACTTTTAAAATTACCTTTGAACACAAATTCAAAGAGTGTGTTGAGATTCTCTGGACTAGGGCTAGTAACAAAGATGTTGGAGTAACCGAATGCGACAGCAGCCGCTATGGACAGGCCCAGAGCTGCTGATTTTCCCCTCCCTCGAGCGGCAGTCAGAGAGACTGTGGATCTTAGAGTCTTCTCTGATATTCCCTCAATAAACTTTAACACCGCCTTCGCCTGCAAGATTATCATATCAATAAAGACAAACTTAATATGAGAATTGACATAACTGTTCAAAAGACCAAATAATGGTTTCTAATCAAACTAATAAATATTATTGCACTGAACTTTATTTTTGCAAGCTAAAATATTCCGCGTACAGAGTATTATTAACTATCCGACACCTTAGCTCAGACAGCAGCGTGTCTGTCTACTGAGCTAAGGATCCCGGGTTCAATTCCCGGCTTGGCCAAAAAATTGATCAATGGTTACATGTGGGTTTACCCTTTCCACAGTGATAAATTAACGGCTGGGAACCGGATGTTGTGCCTGTCCTAATCTTAAATTAGATAAGTCATACAAAGCTATGACAAGCCTAGCAAGCCTTTAATGGAAGATATATGGAAGATTAAATTTGAACTATTGTTGCATGAACATGTTGAAAAACTTACATTTATACATGATAACTTATAGAACTAGGTAGGGGTGTGCAAAATCCAATTTTTCAAATTCAAAGCGAACTCAAATCAAATATATGAAATATTCTCGAAACCGAATAAAAGCCCAAATATATTTTGTTAGTAATTTTGTACTAAAAAAAATATATTTTGGTTTTTACATAACTTTATGCACTAATATTACTTGGTAAATATTTCATTGCACAATTGTTTATAATATTTTGTTTTATTCTTATAAATCAAGCTAATTTCAACTTCAGATTCAATTTCTTCAAATTTTTTCCATATAATATTATTTGGTACTGTACATAAAAGTTTAAAATGGTCAAAATGGATCATTATTGGTAAAGATCTGTAGTTGTTGAAGCAGAAAATTTGTCTAAGTTAAATCGAAGATATTTGTTTCAAAGTCAAGTTGAACTTTCGCACACCCCTATAACTATGGCACAAAACTAGACTGATTTATTTTATAATGTGTAAATTTAACATCATAAGTTTAACAATTGTTAACTAGGATATGATTCTATTTGATAGTTATTATAAATTTACAAATAATTTTTGCTTCAATTCAAAACTCGATTCAAACTCAAAAAGCCTACTTCACAGATGTCTAGTAAATAACTAAAAGAAACAATTAGAAAGAAAGTTCTAACTAGTCGAATTCCTGCTTCTCTTCATCTTCTTCTTTAAATCTTGTCCACTGCAGCCGGTGGGTTCAGCAGAGCTTCTCAAGGTTAGTTGATAATGGTGGGGGTGGAAAACGTAGACGAATAAAGAGATTACATTTTATGGGGTTGATTCGGGAGTTTTATTTTGGGGAAAAGTTAATAGACATTTTTACATATGAAAAGAAGAAGGTTAATTTGTATTTGAAGATAGACATGTTGTTAATGTTGCGATAATTTAGACACATGCTGGTTTCCCTTTTCTTCCACTCATCTTTAAACACCATAAAGCCAACACGAAAAGAACGAATATTTGTTAAGTATCTCTTAGTACGTGTCTTCCTAGCTTGCGTGCTAGCCGGCAAGTATGTTGCGTCTTAACGCTTCCCTTGTTAGTGTTATCAAAAATAGACGCTACAATCTGATGTGCTGATTGGCTAGCTGTTCGCGCCAAATCTCCCTTTTCCACTGTGAAGCCATATGTGCAAGTCACATGTGAATCTCACAGCTTCCGGGTACAGATAAAATAAATTTAGATGACGCTATGATTCTAACAAAGACTTTACAAGAATGAAAACTACTAGATTTTAAAGTTAAAGGCCTAAAAATGAAGTTAATGAATGGAAATTTTAAATATAATTGTTTATAACTTTGGATTACTTATAATTAACATAAAACCCCACACTTTCTTATAATTAAACAGTTTAACTGACTAATTTAGTAATATAGAGATTGAATTAGGTTTAGAAAAGAATAACACATTGAGGATGCTGAAGGCTATTTATTAAAATAGGCCTAACTGATTGGAAAACAATAATGTAGGCCCCTACTGTAAGTGTAGTACTCTCAGTAAATTGATAGTATTAACATGATTTATAATAAACTAAAGAGGGCATTTGGGTAAAATTATATATAAAATGTTACTAAATGACTTTGAATATTACAACAATAGTAAATTCAGTGGTTTTAAAAATGGTATTAAATTAACAAAATAAACAATGGCAAAATTATATATATATATATATATAAATGAAATGGTTGAGAGCTAAGGGCCTAAAACCCCGACCACTTTACAAAGTCTCACTTGCCTGGTCTGTTGTCTTGCACTGATTTACAAGTACACCGACCGGTTTTAAGTCTTGCACACTCTCTTTGATGGAAACCAGTTCTCTGTCCACTCTCTCGTCACTCTTCTCTACAGGCTCTACTCGCAGGTTGTGTGAAGACACTGGGAGGACCGTCAATTGGTCGTCAACCACCAGACAGCGGGGGCATGACGCCAACGACAACAAGAACCTATTTGTAGTGGCAACTAAAGTCAATCTTTCACTTGCGTTTTAACTCCAAAATGGTAGGCCAGATTAAAAAAAAGAGCAAACAACTATTACTTAATTGTTATCATAAGCCAAATGAAATCACCTAGTTTTTTTTTCTATTTAAATTATAGATGCTGGTAGATATATTTATTATTTGGAAGGGGCGTGTTAAGTTCACCTTTTCAATTCAAAGTGAATTTGAAATATTCTCAAAGCTGAATTGAAGTTCAAGTATTTTTTGTTAATTGTTTTATGGTTTAAAAAATATTATATATGGGATTATTTATTTAGATAACTTCATGCGCCAAAATCATTTAAGAAATACTTTATTTTAATTTTTAAACCAATTTTGATTTTGGTTCATATAATATCAATTTGTTATGTAAATAACAGCTCAGAATTCCAATAATTAAACATAAATATTTTTAATGTATTGTTTTTTTCAATATGTTTACTGAAGCTTTGTAATTGTTGAAACCAGAATTGTTTTTTCAAAGATATTTCAAAGCTTATTATTAAAAAAACTCCAGTAAAATTGCAAAACAACTGTTTTTTTTTATTAATTAGTGAAGTAGGAATGTTACTTTTGTATTTCTGAAAGAAGAAAACTCTTTCATTAAAAGAAAGAAAACATAGCTCGTTACTTAGATGAATCAAATATCTAGAGGTAAATTAGTTCAATCATGATGCAGTTGAAAAGTGTTCCTGGATAAAGATAAAATACACTTCTGGGCAAAGATTCCAGTGGTGAGTTTCTGTTGAGACACAATCTTCAAATACATATAATTTGAGTTTATTATAGGCTTTATGAATAAGATCTTTCTGGTTAATTAAATTAAAACAAAATCCCAGACCGAGGAAAAATTAAAATGTATAGTTTTAATACTAAATGAAAGACTATTTTTGATAAGTTGCTGATCGGTTTAACATAAATCGCAAATACCAACATATAATGATTTAAAAATAAAAACTTATGCTAACACAATTTTACCCTGTTAAATCAGCACCATCAGGATTCTGACCTTTGCAAAGTTTAGATAATTACAATTTATAATACCAGAAATAATAAATGATTTTTAGGAACTAGATTATTTTTTTTATAGAGATTTGAGGGATCATCAATATTTTATCTTGATAATTCATATTTTAACTCTTTGAAAACATATAATTTTTTAAATGAATTAGTGCAATAGGTTTTACAACATTAATGTGCCATTTTATTCATAATATATTATTACTTTATATTAAAACCCATATATGGTACTGGACCTTTTATAACAAGTTATATTAACTAAAAAGCACTGAGCCACAAAATAAGTGCTAAGCTACAAGTAAATGTGACATGGATCTTAAGCAACTTCAAAAATGTACTAGGACAAGAATACTTCAAATAAAAATTCAAATCAAAACAAAAAGTAATTTATTTTTCACAACTTACCGCTCATTAAAACGAGCCACAACATCATTGTGCGCCTCTGTACGAAAGCGTTCATGAACGTCCATTGTCATTGTATATAACTGCCTCAACGAAGCAACTGAGCGCAGAAGGAGAACAATCATACCACCACCTTCTACAGTCTCAATAGTCCTGGCTAGTAGGTTTGGCGTCAACGCTTCAAAATCCTGACAGATGTATAAACAATTTCAGGAGGTGAAATTTTAGCGAAATATGTGACAGTATGTACCACATAGTTCGAATGGCAATTAATAATCTTCAACATTATTTTAGGTGATCACAAATTTTGAAGTTCAAATGAGTTGAACTTAAAAATAAGTTAAATAGTCACTCACAATGGTGGTGGACACACAGTCTAAATGTCAAGATCGTTTAGCCTGGTTTGACAATGTTGGGAAAGTTTGACTCCCGATTGGGTGTAGGTACTTAGAACGTTTTTACTTAAATTGTCTCTCCCTCCCCTGTCACTCAAATAAAGGCAAAAAGCTTACTTAAACTCTACCTTCATGCCTACCATATCAGTGTAGTTATAAAATGAATAGCTTGGAAACATGAAAACACAAAAGAATTGTCCTTAGCAGATGTGGGGCCCTGCGCAAACTTCCCTTGCAGGGTCTACCAGTTATCCTGCTTCACCCCTTCCCCCACTCAAAAAAAACAACTTAATTTTTTATTATTAAATGTTATCACAATAGTTTGCACCTACATACCCATTTTCACTCCTATACAAAGTATCAGGAATTGCTATAAAAGGTAAGTACATGGATGTAATAATTTCAGATACAGTATTTTTATACATATAAGGGTTGATTTATATATACCCAACCCTTTGTTCAATTTTCTAGACCAACGAATTAATTGTGTATAGAGGTACAAAAAACAATTATTGTGCTAAGTTTGAATTAAATTGGTTGATGAGTTCAAAAGTTATCATGAGATGTACCCATCACAGACAGACCAATATAAACCGATAGAGTTTAAAGGAAATACTGGCTTAACTCATTCAATAAACCAAGACACAGGATTGTGTTTTTATTTGTGTTTTACATTCTGACAATATTTACTAGATTGCCTGTACAGGGAGCCTACTATACGAGTGCACAAATAAATATTCCCCACCCCAACTCATTTTTTACCCCCTTAGTCAAGTAAGCAAGGCCCCCAAAATCATGGGGCCCTGTGCGGGCGGACCGTTTGCATATCCCTAAAAGAACCCATGAAACATAAAATATAATTATATTAGTGTAATTTATGCCTATAACCCAAAGAAGTAGTCAAACGTTCTTATGATAAAAAGTTAAATAGAGCATGTTAAATTGATACCTTTAATTAATAGTAGTAAAATCTTAATCCCAAAGAAAGAATAAATTATTAAATGGCCAATGGCAAAATATATATATATATTTACATTAAATTATAAGCCCTAGTGGATTTAAAAATAAACAAGAAAAAGTTACCTGCAAAATACACATTCCGAAAGTGTTTCCTAGAATCTTGTGTGTTTCGGAGTAGTAGCAGTAGCGTATATTGGTGGATGCTACAAATAGTTCAAACGGATCATCTTCATTTACATTCAATTTTCCGGTTTTGATTTTCCTTTGTAAGGTTTTCATTCTTTTCTTCCTGTGACTAATATAAAATATTGTTATATTTGAATTATATCGAAAGCAGTGGTATTTTCATATATACCCACAGATATAATTTATATTCAAATTTGTATCCCCAATGTTGTTGGTGGAGAGTGCAAGCTATACATTTTCTACACTCTTCATCTAGGAGAAAGAGGGGGAGAGAAGGAGACAAATAAAGGTGCTCCCAGAGCACAAATCTTTATGTTCAGCTCTCTTCTGGCTAACTATTAATCTGGCACTGCTGAAGAGCAATAAGTAAATCATGATTTTGATTAAGAGGGTTGGTTAGCACACTTAGATGAGTGATGCTGGAGAATAAATTGTTTAAATATAACACTTTTTATTTATTTAGCACCGCGTCTTACTACCCATATGGGTTGTACGCTTAAGGATTAGGAATTGGGACGGTTGAATTTAGAGGAAGTGAACCCACATTTGAGTGGAGGGAGATTGGAAAACCTTTAGGAAAAACCACCCCCAGTTCGAACCTCGATCTCCCTGTCCTCGGCAGTCCAGCTCAACACGACTAGCGCATTAGCCAACTACATCACCGAGGCGGGTAGTAAATATAACACTATTTAACTCAAAAACATGTTTTAAGACTACAAGCAGCTTCTCCAGATCACATGTTAAAATGTGTTTATAGTGTGTCTGGTTCAGCATTAATTAGGTAGGGTGTGCTGGCTGTCACTCATAAAAAATATTTCACAGCATCTTACTGTTCCTTCTGGTTGTGTGTTGGTTTATTTTATAATCTATATCATAAGCGAATATAAAAAAATTATAAAATAAAATATAGTAAGTATGCATTTGAATGTATTTTGTTGTGTTTAACGTTATTTTAACCATGTGTGAAAAGTATTAGAATAAATGATAGTAGGCTACATATAATGCAAGAAATGGGTGTTCTTTTAGGGAAAGCATTTAAATTTGGCAATGGTGAAGTATTATGTTGAGTAGGTGAGATAAGTGATTATTGTCTAATCAGGGCTGCCACTATTTTCTTACTATCAAACTCCCTGTGGTTCCCAGAAGGAATTTTCATTTTTCCTTGCAGCTTAGATCATGAACAAAAGAATATTACAATTTTTCATCACACTGACTGAGGTGAAATCATGTAACTTGTGTTTAAATGAACATGATTTAAGATTAATAGGGGAGTACATATTCTGTCTCTTCACAACCCTTGTTTAAGGGGTAGTATGACATGGTTGAATAAGTGTGTTTAATTCTCTCAGTTCACTTTTTCGTCCATCCAAAGACCTAATATTTTAAGCCTTCAGTTAAAGTGTCCCAAATTAACAAATATTCCAGTATTTTTAAGATATTTCAGAAAATTCCTTGTGTTTTGCCAATTATTTCCAAATAAAAAAAAACTGTCATTTTCCAGTTTTCTAGGTGCATGGAAACCCCGCCAATACATTAAACCAATAATTGTAATATTTAAATGGCAAGTGCTTTATGATGTGGGGATGGTACCTATCATATTGAGCATGAGCTACAAGGGTTTTTCTAGGTTTTTTTTCAAAATATTAATATTTTATGATTAGTCTTACAAACAAATTGATAGAGAGAATCAATTAATATGTAGAACCAAATATTTTTTTCTATATTAGAATATGTTATATAAAGTGTGTAAACAAATGAAATGGTAACAATTTTTAATGTGTTTTAAAGTTTAATAAATATGCTCTCAAGTGGCTGGTGTTTTATTACAGTGTTGAAATCAAAGTTTATGAGTGTGCTGGAAAAAAACAAGATTTTTTCAGAAAAACCAGGCAGGCTTTTCTAACTAGATAGCCACAGATCACAATAGCTAGGGCTAATTGATTAATATTTATTTTCCTATGCGATTTTGTCATAGTTTGTTTTAAGTGAATAATTATATTTGAAATTTTGAAACTTTATAAATATCAATTATATTCATAAGAAAAAAAGATGTTGTAGCTGAAAAAAGAAAATATTTTTTTATTCTCTCTATGTAGGGTACTTGTTACCCCCTTGTTTTTATTATGATTATTATTTGGTTGTGCTTTTAAAGTGGAGTTGTTTTTTTTTTTCAAAGAAAGTGTAAGAATTCTATAGGAGTACCCTTTAGAAATAATATTGCTTAATGGTCCCACAGAAACATTACTCAAATATTAAACAACAAAACAAAATACCTACCTACTGAATCCAAGTTCTTTTTTGTAACACCATAGAACATTAGGGCGGGCCTTAACAGTGGCCTTCGACAACATGTGGTGTAGTATCACAACCTAAAAGAGCAATATTATTGTTATAAAATGCACCAATAGCTAAATAACTGATATGACAATATGTTTTGTGATTCTAAACTTTTTCTTGTACCTTCTTTTAGTCAAGCTATGATAAAATGTACCTCAAAAAGTGAATAGAGCTTTTCCTTATCCTGGGTTTGTCCTTTAGGATCTAAGTGCCGTATAGTTTTTACTGGATTGCTTTTTTGATTCAAGTTGTGTTGCTCCTGATGAGTTCTTATAGAATAAAACCAGCCCAAGGCATTGGGAGGTTAAATCAATTTTCTTCAAGAGACAGCCATTACCTCTTTGTCCAGTGGTAGCAATGTAAAGTGCAGACTGTGTTGTTTTTTCCTATGTGAAAGCCAAATTGTGGCTGTATCTGAATAGTCAAGTACACTTGACAACTTTACACGCACTTGAGATCGAAGACTGCTACAGAATATTTGGACGGCAAAATATACTTTTTATACCCTTGAGTCCGCAGTGCTGCTTCCTACCAATGATCTTAAAACCATTAACACAACACAATACAACTCTACAACACTACAAAACAACTGGCATATTTAACATAGGTTATAAAGATTCCATTACTCTACGAGCTATATCTCTAGCAGACAAAAAATTAAACAATTGCCGATCAAAAACCCCATCGATGGCGTGTCTAGGGTAACTTGCTGTCGCCCTTGGACTCAAGGGCGTGTGAGGGGGCGCATTACCACACTTCGTGACTATTCAGACGGATCTGCACTTGATCACGTGATTGCTAATGCAACTATCAAGTGAACGTCAAGGGTCGACGGCGCGTGAAGTAGACTATTCGGATACAGCCTGTGTTGGTTCTCTTTAACGTATTTATAGCCCCCTCTACTGACCTCTCCTCTTTAAGTTAGTTTCAAGATGTTAAAAAAGGTTTGCTCATAATTTGATATAGGCCTACAAAGTTTGAAGCCAAATTCCTTATATAATATTAACCTTTCTTAATGGAAATACAGTATTTTTCACATTTCGTCTCAAAATATTTTTTTTACCCACCTGATCTCGTCCTTTGTCTCCAACAATTACAAACATTGCCCTATGCCCTAATATAACACCATTTTCTATAATAACTCGTATTCGGTTATCAATCTTCTTTCGGACCATTTTTGTTTACAAAATACACGTGGTAAACACAAAATAACAGCAGCTCCCCTCCAGCGACTACAATCAGTTCAGTGTTGCTCTGAAATGGATTGTATTTTAACCGAAAGGATTCTACTTTCTAACATTACATTAAATAAATAAACATATAATAATTAATGTAAAATAGCTGAAAGAAGAATTGCACACAATCACAAAACCATTTATTCTAGGGGAAAACAGGATACACTCAGTGTGGCAAGCATAAACTTTCATGCCAGAAATCACCATTAGTTATATATTTATCCATTAGAGCGCACGTCAAAGACACTAACTATAAGGTACGTTCTAAGTTAAGACAAGAGATGGCAGTAACGAAATATAATAACAAAATAGTAGAAAGAATAGTAATAAAATACGAGAGAAAAAAAGAACAAATAAAAACAAATGTTTAAAAAAATTGAGGACAAAAAGTAAGGATGTAAAAAAAACTATAAAAACTAATTTTAAATCAAATAACGACTCAACATACGTTTGGAAATGGAACTTGTTAATATTTTGTTACGAAAACTCGCACAGTATAAGTTTAAGGTGTAGAACCTGGTTTTTCTGTAAATTTAGAGCATTAGACTTTAAATATTCGTTTCACTTCTAGTTTGAATCATAGATAAAGTATCTGCCCCACCATTAGTGATGGTTGTATTTATAGTACTATGTGTATATCATAACCACCCTCTATATTTAAAAAAATTAACCAGGCGATATAAAATATTTATAATTAGGAATGAAAGCTTTCTCATAGTTTTTTGCAAAATTATTATTACTATTATTGAAAATATAATTGATGTCCTTGGTACCATATTTTCTTTTAAGTTTTTTTGGTCAAAAGTTTTATGTTTGTTTTTTTCATTCACTAAATTAAGAAAAATCTTAAGATCATAGAATATAATCATTAAATACGCTCAAACGCATGAAAAATGGGAAAGCAGCGGGTACCGATTGGATTCAAATTGAACTAGTAAAGCAAGACGGTAAAGCATTGAAGGCAAAGTTGCTAAGCTTATTCAATAGGGCTTGGTAGGGAGGTAAAATACCGGGAAAGTGGGGTAAGACTCATATTTCCGATATACAAGACCAAAGGAGACTAAAGAAACTGTGAAAAACATCGTGGGCTATCACTAAATAAACCAAGCAGCTAAGCTCTATGAGAATATTGGAATGAGGCAGAAAACTCATTGAACCAAGGCTAGGGTAGTAACAGAACGTGGGTGACCTGGTGGTCTAGGGGTAAGGTGTCAGACTTCTATGCTGGCGGCCGGGGTTCGATCCTCGGTCCCGGCACAGATTTATCTGATTACCAAACCCTTCCTTCACCTCTGACAAGACATCTTGTGAATGTGGGGAATGCCAGGCCGCCACCGTGGTTCGGATTCCACGTTAAACTGTAGGTCCTCCATTTCATCTCACAATCACCCTACCATTACACATTAGCGTAAGTGCGTATAACCCGAACGGGTAGTAAGACGCGGTGCTAATAATAATAATAATAATAGTAACAAAACTGTTTTCGAAAAAACAAAGGAAATACAGATTTGATGTTTGCTATCAGAATGATCATGGAAAAGGCATGGGAAAATTATAAGCATATACATACGTGGCAATGATAGATCTGGAGAAAACCATGGTTCTGGTGAGTGGAATCTGAGACACTGCTATGTCACTGGGGGTTATAGCCCGAGACACTGCTATATATGTAACTCCTGAGCAGAGCCTAAGAAACTGCTATGTCTCTGGTGGGCAGAAATTAAGACACTGTTGTATCTCTGGTGAGTAGAGCCAAAGACACTGATATGTCTCCCGTTAATATAGCCTAAAACTCTTGTATTTGGTGGTTTTAGCCTAAGAAACTGGTATGTCTCTGGTGGATAGAATCTAAGACATTGCCATTTTTCTGGTGAGTAGTGCCTTAGATACTTTTATATTTCTGGGGAGTAGAGCCTAAGACACTGCTATATCTTTTGTTGGTAGAGCTTAAGACACTGCTATGTCTCTGGTAAGTAGAGCCTAGGAAACTGCTATGTCTCTGGTTGGTAGAGCCTAAGATACTGCTATGTGTTATCGTGGCGTAGATTCAACATGAAGTTATAGCGCCTTAAAGTTGACGCACATAGAGCACGAGTTTGTGCCTCAAATGATCTTTAAAGGCGATGTGCTCTAAATTTATAGAAGAACCAGGCTCTACGAATATTTAGGGTTGTTCTAGGCACCTAGTACTACAATCCCTACCAAGTGTGCTTGTGCCACAATTTCAAATATATAAACTGTGGCACCTTAAACTTAACGATTTTAAAGGGATAGTTTCATGTGTGATGTAAGTTCAAAATCGATCATCTCAAAATTTCCAGAAGAACCAGGTTCCACAACTATATAGGATTGTTGTAGGTAACTAGTACTACAATCCTCACCAAGTGTTTTTTGGGTGTAATATCAAACATATAGAAACTCTTGACACCCTGATATTAGCGATTTTATAGCGCTATTTTAAATTTAAATATAAATTGAGGTTAATTTTTTTTTTCCAGAATAGGCCTTAATCACATTCTCGTGCAGTAGATTAAAATATTGACTAATTTGTATGCCAATTTATATTGATCATGAATTTCGAAAGCATTTATCAATTTTTTACTTATTTTTAATATAGTGATATCTGGTTATTATTTTTTTGTTTGAATTATTCTTTTTCTGTTGCAGTTTCTATAATGTATTTGAACTAGAACCTAGTACCAAACTAGCAGCGTGTGAATACTCTAGTTCTGTTTCTATTGTACTAGCTAGTATACATATATCTAGGCGCTAGTTAGCACACTTGATTTCTAGTACAAGTGTTGTGTGATAGAAGCTTTAAATATCTGTTCTCAAAGAACGATAGACTGGGTATCAGACTTGTTGGCCCTATTTATTTTAGAACCTGCAGTACTTGCACCAGACTCTGGTACGCGATCTGTCATTTTTAGATAACAATTTTTTTTATTACATATGTTGTCACTAAAAGAGTTTATATTTTATTTATTTATTTTAGAACAAAGTATTTAATAGTCTTTAACAATGTATTTAACCTAACGTAGCCTATTCTTCACATATTTACAATGTTCAATGTCAGTGAAAATGGTAAATATATGAAGGATAGGTTACATTAGATTGGGTTATGTTCTAAGTGACAATATATTTAATATATATTTAAATAATACATGTCATCTAAAAATGATGAACTGCGTTCCAGACTCAATTTTAATCCTAATAAACTTGATAGCATGTCAACCTTAGGTGGTTGTTTTTTTAGAATATAAAGTGGGTGTAGGCCTAAAAAAGAACATTTGTGTATCAAGGATACAGTACTTGGACATTCATGGGCTTAGGGGCCTTTAACCACATCTTAAATAAATGAATACAAATTCAGGGAGATACTAAACATTATAGTGTCACCCTGAATGTATATACCTAACCTACGAATGTATCATTTTTAGCATCCCGCGACCATTATTTCGTCTTTCCAGCAAGTCCTGTGTCCATATTATTTTCCTACACTCCCTCTCATATTTTAAATATCATTATTAATAATTAATGCAGCTGCTGCACACAAAATTAATCTCTGATGTTCCATAAATATTTGAACTACAACCTAGTACCAAACTAGCAGCGTGTGAATACTCTAGTTCCGTTTATATTGTACTAGCTAGTATAGAGATATATAGGCAATAGCTAGCACACTTGATTTCTAGTACAAGCAAGTGTTGTGTGATAGTGGCTTTACTTTATAGCAGAATCACAGAATATTACTCTTAGAAAATATCCTAAAATGGATTGCACATGTGGTGAAATTATATCGAAAATAGTATCCAGATCGTACAGCTGGCAACATTGGATAAGTTGACTAAATTGTCGCAGATTAGTGTATCTCAAAGATCATCAAATATCTTCCTTTAGAAAATGAAATATTGTTTTTTTCATTAAACTTTAGCGCACCGAGGGAATTTCACCGACCACTGATAGCATTTGATTTAAATTGGTAAGTTAATTTCATGACTGAAAAATTAAGAGTGAAGACTTTAGAGATGCACACATTTTGTTTGGTGATTAAAGATTCACAGTTAAAACATAACATATTAGGTCTTTTCCAATTTATATTTTGAGATGCACACAAATTGTTTGGAAATTAAAGATTCACAATTAAAACCTACCATATTAGGTCTTTCTAATATATGTGTGTGTATATATATATATATATATATATACACATATACATAAACACACACACACATATAGCTACCATAAAGAATAGCGTGACTTGGTTCCTTTCATCATCAATTGATGGAGCACCACCAAATATAGATTGGAATGACTAAGATAAATAAAAAAATGTTTATTTTGACTTAGTGCCTTTCTGCACTCACTGTTTCATTTGTATTTTATAAAAGTTTCTTTTCATGAAAATTTGACTGCAGTAAATGTTAATTTATTTGTTGACAGCAAAGCATGTTTCATACCAAAAAGAACAAAATCAATTGTTTTTTCTCAATACACTTTATTTCATACATATAAAAAGAACGAAAGAAATTCTCTTTTGCTCGTTTCAGTAGTTGAATGGTCTAAGGCGTCACTTTTACAATAGACTGGACTTCAGATGATCATAGCTAGAATCCCAGTTGGGTATATTTAGGATGGTTTTCCACACTCCCTCCATTCAAATGTAGATACACTTCCAATATATTCAAGATTCATTATTCTTAATACATTGGTGTAATTACAGTATCCCCATGACTTCTTTGGTGCTGACTGACAGCTGACAGCTAAAAGCTTTGAATAGTTACCAGACCAAATTATGTATCCCTATGCCGAACCATGTAATCTGCAAAAACATGTGTTTAGCAGCTGTCACTTCCGACGGTCAAAATTTAGGTATATACCTAAAATGTTGACCGTAAGAAGTCAGCTGTGAGGTGTCAGTCAGCACCAAAGAACCCATGGGGCTACTGTAGTTCATATGATTGTGTTCTAGTGGTAATAATTCTTGGCTAGTGATCCATAAGTCCTGGGTTCAATCCCTGGCACCTCCAGATTTTTCTGTGAATCAGTGGGTCTGGAACAAAGTCAAACTCTGCTTTGTGAGGACAATTAAGAAGCTATTTGAATAAAAAAAAGTAGCAGCTCTGTTCTGGAAAACTGAGATTAATGATCGCAGGGTTCATTATGCTGACCACATGAAACCCCTTAACTGCAAATGTTGGCACTATCTTTGACAACATGTAGAGGCCATTCTGTCAGTATAACACGAATGTGGGCTGACACCATGGAGAGTGTACAATATGAAAAGGTCGTGAGACGCAGTGACCAAAAAAAATCTACTTTTTTCGTTTCACTACAGTACCACCAGAACTTTATTAACAGCCTTTTCATAATCAATAAACAGTATCTTCTTTCCCATGAATGCTTGTAATGATTTAAAATAGAATTCTCAAGGGTTAAAGATAATATACATTTTTGTAGAATATAATAACTTTATTTTTACTATAACCAGTGGGAAAGTAACACCTATTGGAACAACAAATAATAAAATACTTTATATGTTTGGATGTAGAGAAAAACCCATGCTGTCACTAACTTCAAACTCGAATATACAAAAATGTACACATATTAAAATGCAACAATGACAAATACTTCTAAAACTAGGGTCTTTAAACTTTAAGTCAAGTTATTTTGGTGTTCCAATTTTTAATTTTTTTTCAACCATAGACAATGTCTTTCCTATAACAATCATAATAATTAAAACCATAAAATTTACATCTATAAGATTTAAAATGACAAAAAAATTAACAATGCCTTAATAACATCACAATATAATTTATTATATAGTGCATAAAATGTAACATATTTACAAATATTATGAAAATACACCTCACAAGAAACAAATACCTAAACAATTAGATGTCAATACAATGCAATAGTTATCAGCCTTTCTTTGTGTGTCTCTCTCTGTCATACAAACATACAAACAAGTGTAAACCAAAGTTAGTAATTCTATTTGGAAAATTAATAATAATGAACTTTAATAAAGTTTTATTTTATTTTGAATTTTGTTCTACTGGAATATTTAAATATTTAGAACATTTCTTTTAAATGTTAACTATTACCAGATGGTGAAATTAAAATACTGTTTTTTAATTGCTCCTAACTTAATTAGGAGAGAATGTTAATTGGAGATTATTAGTTATAATTCTATTTAGAAGAATAGATAAAAAGGTACTGATAAAATATCTATTTTTAAAATTTGAAATATAAAATATTGGAAAGCAACTATTATTATTCATAATTTGTTTGTACTAATATTAGAGGTGTTGAATAAATATGTAAAGTTGATATATTAGAATGTTATTCACAGACTATAATAATACATCTCACAACAGAGGACATATTATTAATATCTGACAACAACACTGTACTATTAAGCAGTAAGAAAAAAATAATTCAAATTTTAAAAGTAAAAGTAAATAAAAAATATACATGGCTTAGTTTGTGATTAACAGTTTGCTTTTCTTTTTAACAATAAGCTCATTTCTCTGGATTCCCATGAATGTTATAGTGATTATATTTCAATAACAAATTTTGACTATCCAGTGCACTTAAAATGTGGCGGAGAGTGAAATTAAAACTATCAAATTTACAAAGAATAAAATTTTGAAATATTTAACAGCTATTTACAAGGAATAGGACTTTATTTTTCACTCATTTTAAAATACTTAAAAGTGCAAATTTAAGACGAAATATTTACATTAAATGGCTATAATATGCTGAAGGGAAACGAGTGAATATTTTAGCACCAAGTTTAAGCCTTTTATATTAGTATAGTTATACTTAAATATTATTTTCTAAATCTACTTAAATTATAAAGTTATATCCCCCAATTGATTGCAAATTTCATTTTTATTACTTGCTCTAAAAATTGTTTGTTATAACTTAATAAGTTTATTTGAAAGTTAAAGTATATGCACTACTTTAATTAGGTACTTAATGCAAATAAAATAAAAACTTTTCCAGCAGTGTATTAGTATTAATTAATGTAATTATTATAATTACATGGATTTAGAAAACATTAAGTAGCATCTTGAAAATATATATTTTTAAATATTGAAACCCTAGTAGACATTAATTTTCAGATTAATATAATAAAATAAAATAATTACTCTAATATTAAATGCATAAAGTAACTTTTGATTTTAAGTTGTTAATTTAGTGAAGTTTATTTAGTGTGTGTGTGCTTAGAGAGTACATTGTTTATAAAACAAATTAAACTCTATAGTATGGTATTCTTTTATATGTCATCAATAATTAATTTTATGGGTAAAAACCATACACCAATTAAGTTATTATTTATCATAATTACAAAACATTTATATAATTGTTTAAATAAACTATTACAGTAGCTTTCTTCCTATACAGTCAAGCTTCTTGATCTCACAAATGTTTTTAGAGCTCAAGGTATTTCAAATAATGCATTTAAGTTATTTTATTATACAACAAAATGGTATTGATCATAATTTTATTTTATTAAAGTTAAAGTATATACACCACTTGTTATTAAACACTATGGCAATGCTGAAATATTTCAATAAAATAATACTTAAAGATATTCAGAAGTCACACCCATTGTAATTTCTTTAAATTGACAAAATATTTTGTTTAAAGTCCTATGAGATAGAATGATGATTTCACATTTACATTTATATTGATTTGTTGACAAATTATTGATTTTCATTTAATATTTCATATTCATGTATATATATCATACATGATTTGTAAGATTGGTTTACTGACAATATATTTTAACTTGAAAACTAAAAATCGAACATATTGCCAAAAATATTTCACAATTAAAACATCACAAACATGAATTTGAAAAACCAAATGGAAAAAGAATTTGTCACAGAGTTATTATAAATATAAACGCAATCAAGCCATCTCTTGGATCTAAAACTGCCTAAACATTCGAAAAATAAAATTATGATCAATACAGGTAGATAAAAAAAAACATTCAAGCCTATTCTCTTATAGTTATTAAATTTATAGTGTTTTGAAATGCTACTGGAAGACTGAATTAATTTATATCTGTGCTTGTACACCTGAATTAACCATCAGGCTAATTAATCATGTCTTGTTAGTTCTGGTAAAAGTAATGGAAGGGAACCAGAGAAATAAATAACTTTGTTCTTAAGAGTGAAAGGAAAACAATTTATTTGTTATTCCATTAAATGGGGAATTTTACTTTTAGCAATTAAATACAGATAATTGAGTTGTTTTGGTCACAAACACATAAGTTATTGTGAAACATTTCTTTAAAAAAATTATAATATCAAAATGATTTATCATGTTGAATTTATAAGTCAAGAGTAATGAATATAATAAAAAACATAAAGCACAAAGAAATAACTATTGCCAAACAATTACAATATTTTATAAAACACACCACTAAGTTCAGACAGTCATTTTAGTTGATAACATTTTTAGTCAAATAATTTGTTTATTTTAATTAGGTAGTGAAAATAATATGTATTTATACATAATATCTCTACATAGAAGTACAAGAAAGTGGATTAAGGGAAAAATAACACACAGTTGTAGCTTACCTAGTGGTTTTCATACTTTCTACTGTTGACACTGTGCTGCCTTTGGAAGAAAATGAGTTATTGCCTTGACCAGGGTAGTGACAGATTTTCTTTCAGGGGCAACCATTACCGCTTTGTCCAGTGACAGCACTGTTAAGTTCAAAATGGGGTCTTATTTTCATTGAAAAAGTAATATTTGGTTAAAGAATATGACATTTAGATGCAGCTATAATCGTAACTAACAAATATAATAGCTTTGTTATTTAATCCACCATTATATTGGGTTAGTTCCTTTGATTTGTCCCAAATCACTTTTTCCTACATCTTTCTCCCAAATAGATAGCATGTCATGTGCAATTAAATTCTTGAAAACAAACATACAAACATTTTAAAAGTTCAATTAGTTATTATTTTAGCACTTGTCTTACTACCTGTTCAGATTATACTCATATGTACTAACTACACTAATAAGGTAAGGATGAGGAAATTTGAATTTTGAGGAAATGTACCCATATTTGTGTGGAGGAAGAATGGAAAACCGTTTAGGAAAACTCTCCTCAGTGCACACGACCAGGATTTGAACCCCGATATTCCTGTCATCAGCAATATAGTCTATTATGAGTGTGACACCTTAAACTATGCGACCACCTAAGCAGGTTTGTTCATCTTAGTTTAGTTTAATTAACAATGAAAAAACAGAATAAGAATCAAATGAAAGGAAAGCGCAAAGAGGAACAGCGGTCCACAATAGACTTGATCTTTGCCATTGTACGACAGTTGATGGAAAGAAAGTATAAATTTGGGTAAGTCTTGGTAATGGTATTCATGGATGTGTAGATAAGACATATGATAGTGTGGATAGAAATAAAGTTTGGAAAGCAATGGAGGAGGACGAAGTGGAAAGAAGAATTGTAATTAGAGTGAAGAGCATGTATGAGAATAAGATTGTGTTAAGACAGAAAGTGTGAGGATGGTTTCAAATATAAAATGGAGTGCCCTCTTACCCTTACTATTTATTTGCAATGGTAATGGAAATGGTTATGAATAAAGTGGCAGAAAAACTCGGGGAAGAAAGAAAAAGAAGAGAAACGGTGTCTGTCCATTTTTTTTTAAAGTGGAATAAAGTATCTTTACGTAAACACACTATAAAAATTGTTGGACTAATTAAAGAGTTTTAGACGCTAAACCAAGTTGAGATTAATGTAAACTTAGAGCAAACTTAATATGTCAGTCAGTTAAGATTTCTCACCGCCAGGAGGAGAGAGGCCCGGCGGGCGCGGGTAGTGAACGGTGAGTCATTCCTAGGCAGGTAGGTTCTACCCGTCCTCTCCTTGCTTTATTTATTCGAACTCGCCCAGGGCCTGGCTCACTAGCTTATGTTGTCATTCTATCATATTGTCTACTCTAGTGTCTGTATGTCACGGTAAGAGTAGAAGTGATCTCTTTCAGTCTTGACGATTCAACATTGATAAAGAGTGTACTCCTGAGGGGCAAATTCACTGATAACTGAAGTTTAGGTTTCATACAAGCACTTTAATAATTCATTTATAGTTCCAATATTTAAATCTGATTCTGAAATATGCCAATTTGTAACTTTAGAAAGATTTATGTTAAGACAACTAACCAACCTACCAACCTTTTGTCAAATAAAATATTTTATTTCAGTTCATTATTTTCATTTAAAGCCCTGCACATCAGATTTTTAAAACTTAAGGTTATATAATACAGGTACTTGATTTGATATATACGTCATCATTGTAGGGATGGGAGTGGGTGGAAGGGGGCCCTGAAGACTTATTTGCATATGAGCCCGGAAATCCTTTCAACGGCCCTGGAAGAGGGCAGCAAGGAGCGTTGTTCTATAGATGTGTAAGAAACTAGTTATGGAGTAGAAAAGTGCCCTTGAGATGATGTACCCATAGTCACAGATGCAGCAGAAACCTGTACATTGAATGTAAGAAAGACTAGAAAACTGGAGGTCATGGGAATGAAATTTGTGAGGAGCATGGATTATATGAGATAGTAGAAGAAGCGAGACTGAGATGTAATAAAGAGAGGATGTCAAGAAAGAGATGGGAGGAGCAGATAACAAAAAGTGTGCAAGTGAGAGGAAAATGGAAGCATTTTACTAAATTGACCTGACCACAGACTGGAAAAGAGTTCATGATGACGAGTTTGGTTTAATTTATTCTTGTAAAATACTGTTGTATGTACACAACTTGATGAAACATATTTGTCATACATCAAATAAAGTTATATGTAAACAAAGGTGAGTTATTATAAACAATTCATCATTGTAATTTTTTTTATATTAATATGAGAAAAAACAAATTTTTACTGGATCTTTGGAGTATTCCACCAACCTTTCTTAAGAGGTAAGTTTCATTGGTCTATAACAAGCTTTTTTTTTAAAGTTATTCGTTTTAAATACTCAACAGCCTAGGCCCTCTTCTGGAACTGACTTTGTTAACCAGCCATTATTGCGAGAATATTAGTTAGCTACACTAAATTTCAACCATACAAACATTGCCAATCAATTATTTTTTTCTAAATTTTTCTTGTGAAAGTAAATTTTGTCATGTCATTATCAAATTATTCGACTAAATTCTTTGTCAAAAGATTGACTGACAGAACAAAGCAAAGTGATATATATGTCACTCAAAATAGAACAAATGTGAGACAGATCAGCTTTAAGTAGATTTATGTTTTAAAGTTAAATTACAAGCATTAAATAAGTTATTATTATTTAAAATTGAGGTAGACATTATTAAAAAATATTTAGAGCAATTATGAACAGCGTATTTAACAGTGGTCACATATTATAGATGCCAGAAACACTTTTTAATGGGAATTTTAGAATAGAAAAATGGATGTTTGGGGGAAAAGCTTGCCCATGTAACATGTCTATGATTTGGATTAATACGATCTCATATTTAAATGATGCTCAGACAACAAATTTCATTTAGATAATTAATTTGTCATAACATTTTCATGCCTTGTGAATTTATAATTCAGAATAGTGAATAGAGGCCTAAAAGATCAAAGTATTTTAAGTCAAGTAAAGCTATAGCTTATTTCTGAAAAAGTTCTGGCCCCAATCAAGCTTGAGATTAAAAGATACACAATTGTTTTTCAAAGGTGTGTACACACTTTACACCTCATTAAAAACTATGGGTGTGCACATACTCAAAAATTTGAGTTTGAGTCAAGTTTTAGTAGCTGCTAAAATTCAACAAATTTTACAAAACTAAAAAAAATAAAAAAAATATGAGTACTCGAAATTCTTGACTTTTTCTCAAAAATTCCGAGTATAATTAATTTTATTCAATTTCAAAATATTTTATAGCAGATAGAGTCCCTCAATATTTCCTTTTATCTAATTAAAAACATTTATAATTATTATATTGAATGTAATTAAAAATCTGAATTTGTGTGATTATAATTTTTTTTCACAAAAAAATTGTCATTATAATAAATCTATGTTTGTACTTATAATTGATATTACTCAAACTAAAAAACTAAAAAAAAAAAAAATGTTTGCATTCAAACAAGATTCAAACTTGACTCAGAAGGGAAAAATGCCTACTTGCACACCCCTAATAAAAACTGACAAAACATTTTAAACACTAACAAAAATGGACAATTTTTATGTATTTTAATTTTATTAGTTTGTAAGCTTTTGTTAAAAAAAATGTTTTTGCACTTACACAGATTTATATCACTCCTTTTAACAATTGCATAAAATTTTGATTTCAATTATTTCAAAACATCATATTTGGATTCAAGATATTTTATTGTGATTTTACAAATCTTGAATCTTTAAAATACTACCACAAGATTCGAGCAATTTGAGGATTTGATCGTCCAATGTGACTTTAAAATCGAACCTGGCACTAAGCTATTATTGTTCTTCTACAAGGAGTTGTTTTTAAATGCCTGAAGACCTATAATATGGTCTTGAGATGTATGTGTTCCATAGGCAAACAAAAGATAAACAATGGTACTTTTAAAGTGTAACTTCAATCACAACCAAATAAGAATCTTTTTTTCAACCATAAGGCTACCCATCCTAAAATAATAATGTAATTAAAATGGCATGTACTCTTATCAATACAAGAATGGTCACTTAACCTCAACATATTCCCTTAAAATTTATTGTTGAATAAAAATGTTTTAAGCTCTCAGAGGTACTCCTCTTGCAGACAAAGAGGCAAAAATATAGTTATGCCCATTAGAATATCCATCATGTACTGACCCCATTGCACCTATATATGTTCCAATAAATGTTACTGCAAATATGTGAAACCACTCTAGAAAACGATTAGAAAGTTAATCTTTGTTTAAGTATTTCATTGACTGATTTACTTAAAGCATTGTTGAATTACTCAACATGGCAATTTAACTCTACCATAATTTAAGTACATATTAAAAATACATAATTTCATTCCATTTGAGTTCTTAAAATAACAGTAACAAAGAAGACTCCATTTCTATGGCAACATTTCAAGATGGTAAAATGTTTCATTGATGAAGAAGTTTAAGATTTCAGTAAAATTATTTATGACTGCAAAATATTCATAGCAACAGCATAAAATAAGAACTTTGCAAATTTGAATCACAAAAGCTCAAAAATAAAATTTTAATTTGCACAACCATGATAAAACAATATTTTAATAAACACAAAGAAAATAACTTTTTTAATTGGTTTCAAAATGTGACAATATTTTAAAACCATGTAAAAAGTGTCTAGACAATAATTAGTATTTCTAGAGGAGATGAAATGGGCTAACGAAGAAACTAACATGCTACACAAAACCACAACAACAACTTTGTAAAAAAAATATCCAAAAACAAAAACTTATATTTGCCTTTTAGGTTTATTAGTATTTCAAAAATATATGATATGTAAAATAATACTATCACTATTTCGTGTATGTTACAATTTAGATCAATAATCTGATGCTAATTTTATTACAAGTGTCAGACATTCTTACAATTAAATATACTATTATTCCAACGATTCCAAGCAATATAATTTATATTCTAGTCAACATATTGCTTTGAAAATAAAAAATACAGCGCTCTGTAAATGGATGAAGAGTCGCCCATATCTACAGTATAATAGTTCACTACGGCGATTATACTGTCTGTGATTAAAGATAATTCATTGGGTGCATTGCACTTTGTAGCATAGCTACTGATTATGTAGACTCAGCTTTTGAATACATATTAATTTATTGAATACAAGTAATTACATTACTATTCTACTATTCAAATGCAACCTTTGTAAGATTTAAAGTTTATAGCATATAGATTGAAAATAAATTTTAAAACAATTAAACAACTAATTAAGAGAATGAACAACTAGAGGTTAATAAAGAAGTAATAATTTCAATACTGGGTGTATAGCTTTGTATAGTCAATACAACATTAACCATATAAAATGCCTCTAGTGTTTTCTTTAATATTTTGTGAATAAAAAAGATAATTCAATAACTTTACAAACATATATGAAATATAGAGCCCTATTTATTAAAATAAATGCCCATTTTGAGGTTATAATTTATAATGATACATTTATACAAATTACTTAGTTTCTGATTTTTGTTTTAACATCACAATAATTTTCACCTTATAATTTTTAAATATACTAATATTCTATAGTATTGTAAATATGATGACCAAGCACTTGCAAGTTACATTACTTAGACACATAAGTAGAAGAATTGAACTTTTTAGGCATATTTAAGAACAGTTTGCAATTAAAGTATTATAATAACAGTAGAAGTTTTGAAAAGTCTTAACAAGTTGCATTTCTATTAAGATTACATTTTTTTTAAACAGTTGAATAATTTTCAACAAGTGAATGAAAAATAGCTACAAAATTTTTATGTCATGAAGTTGGCTGCATCACATCGAAGGTGTGCCCAAGACGCCAACCGTTAGAAGTTTCTAGGTACCCTTTGCATTAGCATTGTAACTTTAAAAGAAAAAAAAAGAAGTAACTTCTCATTTAGATATTAATAAAAATGCTGTAAAATGAAAACATCTAACTAAATATGAGTCCATAGCACCCCATGTCTGGGCACCCTTATTCTATCTCATCACTATCTATAGCTATATACTCAGATTCCTCTTAGTATGGTACGGCAGGTTATTCAAACTTACAAAATGCTAAAGTTCAGAAGTACATTTTTAAATATGTTGTTTTTCCATTATTATTTCAAAAATTTAAAGTAACCACAAACAGCTAGAGGCAGTGGAATATCTAATCATTAGAGGTGTGCAAGTACTCAAAAATTCAAGTTTGAGTCAAGTTAGTTGAATTTAATTAAAGATGTTTATAAAACTCAAATTTAAACGCTCAGTTTTTAATTATTTTTTAATTAAGATTTTAATTAATTTGATTCAATTTTAAGATTTCATTTCTGGCTTTAGTTTAATTTAAAAATAAATAACTACACTTATATTAAATTTATCTGGGAATCTGAATTTGTGTGAAATTTTTTTCATAAAAAAAAAACGCAACTCTAAAAATGTTTTTGTACAATGGTTTATGCATGGATATATTACAAAAACTCAATTTGAAATATTGCTTTATATTAGTCTTGTTAAAAAAAACTCAATGTCAACATTAAAACTCAATTCTAACTTGACTCGAAATGAAAAATTCCTACTTGCACACCCCTACTAATTATATTTGCGCTAACTACATAATTTGTCTAACAAACTTTAAATTAGATATTTTTCTGTGGTCAAACCCCTCCCCCACCAAAACCTCAAATCTCATTCCACCACCATAAAATGAATGTACTGTTATGCTGGCCAAAAGACTAACAAACAATATTTTAAATATAAACTTCAACCTTGAAAATAACACACATAGTTAACAAAGGGCATCATAGGCGTTATAAGCATTGTTTTATCACTCAACATTACGGAACACTTAAAAAAAATCCTTTAACTTATTACAAATAAATACTTAACCAAAAATATTGTTTCAATACATGACGTATTATTGATAATTTTGTAAATTTTTATGTATTTTTTATCATATTAGATAATTATTACAGGTTAACTTATCAAAACAAGCCATAGCAACAGTATGTTTTACATAAATATAATAATAAAATAAATGTATACATATAAGAACTTCTGAACTTTCACTAATTACTATTTCTCTGTGTGGAGAGCCATGCCCCAAACTGAGTTCAAAGAGAGTACAAATTGGCAGTGTTAAGCAATATGGAAATCAAAGATCCCATTCTAAATGAAAGAAATTTCATTGTCAATCTGTGAAAAATCATACTCTATAAACTTCCTTAACCATTTTGAACAATTATTTAACTTAACTTTTCATTTGTACACCTATGTTAAGAAGAACTTTTAAGTTTTATTATGCATCAACCAGATAGGCGTATAGTTGTTTTAAGTACCTAACTAGAATTGAATGGCTTTATGGTAAACCTAAAACCCAATTTAAATGTTTATAAAACATTATTTATGCTCAGAATCAAAGATGTATGAATTAATTTTAGTTAATACCTACACTTTTTATCTTAGTATTATATTATTACTATTTTATGACAAATATAATCTATTAAATATATACAAATCCAAGCAGGTAGTAACAATGTTTTTCTACTACCACACCAGCCCAAAATGTACAGGCAATAAAATATATATTTGGTAAAATAATAAAACTAATTGTCAACACAACTTACATGGCAAACATTTTAAATTTTAAATTATATGTAATGAGTGAGGATCTAATCACCAAACAAAGTTAATATTTGCAATTAACAATTATGATCGATAGGATCACAACTGTAAATAGTTGTGTACCAAACTATTGAATTTGATTAATAATAATAAAGTTAGATATACTATTTTGAAAGCATTGCAAGTTCTACAAAACATGGTGTACAATAAACCAAATATTGTGTGTCCCTAGCATTGAGTTCAAATACAGCAATTAAAATACAAAAAAAAGGGGGATTGCCACGTATAGCAAGATATAACATATAACTTTATATGAAAACCAATGCCAAATACACACATGTTTTGAACTATTTCCAAACAAAGCTACAGTGACCTTTACTGCCAAGTAGGTAATTAGTAAATTGTCATTTTTGAATTTTCCTGAATATATAAAAATGAGATCAAGATTAAAAAGTTAAAATTCTACTTGAACATAAACATAACAGAAACTTAACCGAATTGTGGGAAGTGTGTAGGATGTTCAGAAAAGTGTGTACGTAAGTGAATATTACCTGAACATTGCAGACAAATTTTGACTGAAAAACCATGTAACAATTTAACTTTCAAAATATAAGCAGAAAAATTAAACTGATTTTTTATAAGATTGTACTATTTTTAATAAAATTAATATAAACATACAATAAGTGGTGCTATGTTGGCACAGCAAGACAATTACTTGTGTAGGCTAATTCTCTATTTGTTGCAATGACTTTTTCCAAACTGATATGTTGTAATTAATTCACACTACACTTTATTATTATTGCGTTATTGATACTATAAGTGAAGTTAAATTGAATTTCAGGAATTGATAAAGATGATTTATTTAGCAAAGTAGTTTAAAAATTTGATAAGGAATTTTCTTTGATTGGATAAATAAAAATAAATTAATATTAAAGAAAAACACCTGCTACAGATAATCAAAGAACTAGTTTAACTAAATACAATGAGACATAACAAAAAAAACTTTAATGTCATGATTTAAAATACATGAAGCTAGTTCTATTAATATTTTATATTCCTTAAATTTATATTCATACCAACCAACCACTGAAGCTCATGCTTTTTTTTTGTATCAGTAGTAAGTGACTTATTATAATATCTTATATAACTTGAAAATAGAACAATGCAATTATTTTGAAAAATTAAATTTCTATCTATTTTTAGACCACCTCATGATGTTGTTATGAACAATTCAGTTAATTGTGTATGGGTATATAGTGAAACATGGACGGTAATGCTGCTGAATGATCAAATTAATGACAGGATCATGATCAACTTAATGTTAACGTATTTAACATAGCTCGAGAAAAACACAGACAATGAATTTGGACGGTTTGAAAATAAACTGTTCACTAAAATGAAACCCAAGCATTCAGAGTTGATTAGGTTACAAGGAGGTACTTGCAATAAAAGCTTTACTGGACATACAAGATAAAATGTAACAGGAGGTTACAAGGTTAGAAGGAGGTACTTGCAATAGAAGCTTTACTGGATATACAAGATAAAATGTAACAGGAGGTTACAATGTTAGAAGTCATGGGATGAGGCCGACTATTCCGAAGCTGTTGTCTGAATTCCATAATAAACAAACAAATGAAGTATTAAATAACCCTGTTGACGTCACTCAGGAAATGATTGGTTAGCTAGAACACGTGGTACTCTTCAGTTAAAGTTCTCACCTGGACAACTCTTAGTCAGAGGTGGCCAAACAGTCCATCGTAAACTACTGGTCGACCGTGGCAGTCGATAGATTAAAAAAGAGTGAGAGAAATAAAATGAAAGAGAGATGTAGATTTTTTTCAAATCAACATTAGAAAATCTATATATTGAAGTTGTGTGATTGATGACCATTTACAATCCTAACTTAGTCTATGACAGAGTAATTATGAGCCCTCATTCAACAAACTATCCTAAGATCATGCATCAACTTTGAGTTCAAGTGTTTAGTGAGAAAATATATTTTTCAGGGAAATTATATATTTATTATGTATTGTGAGGAAAAAACTCAGTGTTAGTATGTGAAAGGTAAGTTTATATGCAATATTGCTTTATTATTAAAACAAAAAGTGGATTATTTTTTACAATAAAACAAACAGTGTAACCCTATGGTTCCAGAGTAGATCGAAAGCGATTTTCCTTCTCTGGAGTAGAAATAAGATTAAGAATGAAATTATCCGAGGAAGAGTTGGGGTACAGTGAGTACATGAAATAGTAGAGGAAGCAAGACTGAGATGGTATGGGTATCTAATGAGGATGGGAAAAGAGAGGATGCCAAGAAAGAGATGGCAGGAGCAGATAACAAAAAGTGTTCAAGTGAAAGAAGAAGAATGGAAGAAATTAAAGGAGGGAAAATGGTGGAAGGATAGAGGAAGATGGAAGCATTTTACTAAACTGACCTGGCCACAGGCTGGAAACAGTTGACGCTGATGTAGTATATAACTATATCAAAAAGTCTGGCCACTCTCGCCTTAAGTTTTTATTATTATTATTTAGCACCGCACCTTACTATCTGTTCGGGTTATACACTTTAAGTACTAATTACGCTAATGGATTAGGTATTAGGAAGGTTGAAATAGAGGAAGTGAACCCGCATTTACGTGGAGGGAGAGTGGAAAACCATTTAGGGAAAACCACCCCCAGTTCACCTGACCGAGATTCGAACCTCGATCTCCCCGTCCTCAGGAGTCGAGCTCAACACGACTATCGCGTTAGCCAACTACGCCACCGAGGCGGGTCTGCCTTAAGTTAAGTAAGCTAACTGCATCCTGATAGCTTCAATTTGAAACATGAGAACCTTATCATTATGTTGTGTTACTTTTCATGAAAGATAAGCGAACGTTAAGTTGATCATGATCCTTGCGTAAAAACTTTTGTTGCACAAACTGTACCTAGTAGTAATGTTGGAATGATTTGACTATTTTCTCAATAGTTAATGGTGATGCTATTGTTTAGTTTGCTGTATTACTTACACATTTGGATTGTCAAGTTTTTAGGCATTTAATTCATGCCGAGGCACATTTATAAATGCAATCCACATTGAAGCAATAGACAAGTCAAGTATTTATTATAGAACAGGGATGTTGTGAAAATTCTAATTATCCAGATTTTATGATAAAGTGATAAAATGGTCTCAAAAATGGAGAATTTGGACAGGACAAATGGGATTTTGAAGGTGGCTAAATTTTGCTCGGCACTAAAGTTATTGTATTTTGTAATACAAAAATGATTATCATTATATTTCCAGATCGGAAGCTTACAAGCATCAAGTTGGCAATTTTATAAAACGAATTTATATTATATTTTATTTTTCAGAGGTAACTAATTTTAATTTGTATCACCTTTTGATTGATAAAGCCTATGGATGAAATTCACCAGGGCTGGACTGGGCTGCCGGGACACTTTGAGATAACCTAGAGTGCCGGTTTGATTTGGGCTGCTGCAATTACTTTAAACTAAAATACATTCATTCAATTCTAGATTATATTTTTAATTACATTTTAATCGAAAGTTCCAGTGAGTAGGTCTGAGGTGCTCTGAATACATAATTTGTGAACATATATGATGGTATTAAATTTAAAACCATCTCGTTTGTTTCTTGGTGTTGTTTATAAACAAACATAAAATCATCTGTTTAGAAATGTATACAAGTAGCGGATGAAGGATGATTTACGAACATAAATACAATCTAGTCCTGACTATTTGACCAAAAAAAGACCGATAGGCAGTCGGATAACCAACATTTCGAATAGTATGGAAACGAGGGGAGGGGCTGGAACAAAACTTATCAGAACTAATTGGAAGAATTGGAAGTGCATAATAGATATGAAATAACGTTTATTAGTAGGCCGAATTACTCCAGGGTATAAATTATCCAATAAATTACAAAACTATTCTTTTATCCAACTAAATCAAACAAAGGATTTTAAATTAGTTACTCTCTTCTTCTTTGTGTTTGATAAAGGCAACAATGCCGAAATATTATTATATTTGTGTTTAAAATGTGTGTGTGTGACTACTTCTACTATAGAAGACAGAAGAAAGGAAGAAGATGTCACCTTTGTGCATTGGATTCTTCCCACATCTTTCCTCTTTCCCTAGGTGGGCTTTCTTCATCAAATTTATTCTTATTCTTAGTAGTTTATTTTTCCTCTTTCTTTAGTTTTATCAATTTCCTTTATTATAAAATTAGTTAAAAGGCAACTTTTATTATATAGCTGTATGCAAAATGCAAGTCACTGTCTAAAAAATTAGTGATTGAAGTTTGTTTCCTAACTTTGATTTTTCATTGCGGTAAGGTCACACCAATAGTCCATAATATATATGTCAGATAATTGAGACTCTACTGTATATCAATAAAGATACCTAGGCTGAATACATTGGACTCACAACAGGACCTCTGAAAATATTCATGAACAATCACCGTTTCGATACCAACCACAAAAATCTAGATAAAACTGTTCCTTCCCATGCTACCCACAATAAGGACTTTTGACTCCTGATACACCACCAGAGTACTCAGAGAATTCCTGACAGCCACTTGCAATAACTTTCAACTTGGGCAATGGGAATTTATACATCAATGGGTAGCCAAATCCAGACTACCCCCTGGTTTAAATCTGAGAAAAAAACAACTTTTAATATATGAAATAATTGCAAAAAATTATTAATATCTTTTAAATCGAAAATCAATTTATTTTTATTTCTTTACTATTTCAAGTATATTCCCTGTTGGTTTTAAAGTTATTTTTAATTATTAATTCTCAGCAAGCTATTTTTCTTTTCAAACCATATTTAGTTAAAACAATTTGGCAATACCGCAAGTTTTCAGTTACATGTTTCAAATCATTCTAGAAACATGTAGTTCAATAGCCTATCTTTCTTTGTGCGTTTTAAATATGTCTCTTCTAACGATAAAGGAACATCTACGAAAATTCAAAACAATGTGTGAAGTGTAAGATAGTGCAAGTGTTTAAGAAGAGAAAAGTGTATTTTTCTATCTAGGCCTAACCTAACTATCCTTTCAGGTGGCTTCTTTCACTATAAATTATTTTACATTGTTTTACAGTGTTTCTACACTATCTCAGTATACATTTCCAAGCCATTAGGCATTAATTCATGTTAATAAAGATACCCAGCTATTGGCAGTAGAAGCAAAAGATTCAGTAGAAAGTAGAAAGTGGTAATTAATAATGTAGTTAAAATAGCATCAGTATTAAATTAAATATTATTATTATTATTATCACCGCGTATTACTACCCGTTCGGGTTATATGCACTTATGCTAATGTGTAATAGTAGGGTGATTGTGAGATGAAATGGAGGACCTACAGTTTAACGTGGAATCCGAACCACGGTGGAGGCCTGGCTAAATAATATTAAGGATATAAATAGCTACTTCACATAGATGCAGTGTTAGATATTAATATATGCTAAGGGCCATCACATTTGTGTCCCCAGACCGCTTGAAATCTGCCCCTGAAATTAATTGAGGATATATATAGGTGTGGGTGGATGGTAATTTGCCTTACCTAGGATAAAATGGCCAGTAAATAAATAGTTGGAACATTATATGACAAACTTACTTAATTTGAGTCAACAGAGGAGATTATTGTCACTTAACACATTAAAAATGAAAGTGATCAGTCAATGTTGGGGGCAGAATTTATCCACAAACATTGTGAGTTACCTAAGTATTATTTTTTTTCGCAAAAAATAAAAACAGCTCATATTGAAAATCACCGAGAACATTATTAGGTTTTTTTAAATTCTTAGGTATATCCATAAAAAGGTAGAGTAACAGGAAGACTAAATATATTTAATAAATGCATCCAACATCATACACACTTCTAGACAAAAAGGAATAAACAATTACTTTTTAATATTTTGATTTAAATAAATGGCGTTTTAGTCGTATCCGTTTCAAACAAAGGTGAAAATATTTCCCCAAATCCCAATCACTGTAAAAAAAAAAAGAAGAAGAAAAGGTTAACTATAATTTAGAAAAGGTGTGAAACTTTGATGCATAACTATTGAATATATAATATTAAAAATTCTTACTTAACTTTAATTTTATATTTACTAAGTACTTTAATTTTCAGGTCTTAATTTTATAGTGGTGGGTTGCGTTGCAGATATAGCCTACTCTATGTCCACCACTGTTAAAGATCTAAAATTATATAATTAGAGTTTTATTTTATTAACATTCCTACTGTTTTTAGACAGAAAAAAACTTCTGAATGCTACATCACAGTTTCAAATATCTCACTTTTTATCTTGTCAGCATATTTTCACTTACCACTACAGATCGTCAAATGACCTATTTATTTATAGTTTATGGTCAACAAATGACTTCAACAATCCTAAACGAAAGTTTATTTTATTACTTAAATATTTGTCTACAGTGTAAAACTAGGTTTAATTGGTTAGTAATGCTACAAAAAATTATATATAATTTGGAATTATTGTAATAACTTGATTTACAAATTTTTTAACCCCTAAAATATGTATTTAACCTAAAGACTGTAGACAATCACTGATCAGTGAAAAACAAAATAATTTTTTTTGTAACAATATTTTCAATTTCCTCAAAATTTTTGTTTTAAGTTTTTATCTACATAAATGCTTTTGTTAAATTCATTAGTTTTTGTATCAACTGGCATTAGGAAATTCAATGGAAAAACAATTTTATTTTTCAAGTCAAAATAACAAATCCTAATGTTGCACTAAGTGTCAAGTTACATTATGTACAAATATACAATTAAATGTTAAATAAAATGATTGTAATATATTTTTACTGTACTAATATACTAGTATAATATACAACTCTAAAACACTTGTCACAGTAGTGCAATAATAAAACAATCAAATTACCTCGCCAGAGTCTAAACATCCTTAGTGACCATACAAAACCCATCTGCAACCCTGCCACCCCTAATACAGGAAATGCCTTGTTCCAATGTGGAGACTTCACATCAAGTCCTAAGCATAAGTAATTCTTTTAAAGCCATCAGCTCAAATATAAACATGAGATACACTTCATAGCACATGTGTAACAAAAAAAAACAGTGATTTTATCCACCCATCTTAATTGACGATCGTTTTATGTTTGTTTGCCACTAAGCTTTCATTTCAAGTTGCATTATTATGTTGAGTTACCAGTGTCAGTTTATTTTACGACTTGATGTGAAGATTCCGGTATCAGTTGGTATTTTAATGCTGACTTGTCTTTTTATCTGTCTATGTTTTTAGCAGAGCGGGGATTTTGATACATACACTAAATCAGTAGACATAGAGCACATCTCTGACATTCAAGAGTGCAGCTAACTTAATGAACAAACTATTTGAGATGAGTGAACACATTTTGATATTACTATAAGACATGTACATGGAAGTTGGGTGCTTTCCGAACCCTCGAGGTTTCTTTTTTGGTAAAGATCCCTCTTAACTTGACTTTCACTTACATGAGAGTTGACAGATAATGTAAACAGCTGAGGGGTCAGCCAGTGAAGGAGGATGATGTTAATAGATTTATATTTTTGTACTCCATTATCCTATAATCAATTTTCAAACCAGGGATCTTCAACCTTTCAAACGATCAAAAAATTCCAACTTTAGCTCAAAAACTTTTAGTTGGATAAAATTGATGCTTAAGATAGAGAATTTTTAAGATCTGACCGATGAAAATATCAAGCAAACATAAAAAACACACCTGATCTATTGGCAAATTTTGTACTAATTGAATAGTTGAGTGTTGAAATCTATAAACTAAAAATGGAACAGCATTATGTTCCATGGTAATTAATAAAACTTAAAAAATTTTGATAGTAAACCTTTTTATTCAAATGGAAAATAATATTGGTCAAAACATAACAAATTAATATGTAAATACACCATATATTTAATAAAACTAGATTCCCTCAGTACTCATAAACATCTGTGGCAAAAATACTTTTTCCCTGATTGGTTAATCACATAACTCAGACTTAAATTTTCTACTCCAACACTCCAGAGATTTTAAGAGAGAACAAATGGTGCAAAACTATATTACTAGACGTGCTTCAAATTCACAAAGTCATAAACGCCTGTAAAAAAAAAATTAATGTCCAAAATTCTGCACTTGACTAAAAGCTCTTTAGCTACTGTTTAGATTGGTGTAATACAGCTGATGAGTGGTATGAGTTTTCATAATAAACTAAGATTTACAAGTATATAAATTATATCAATTCTTTTTATTACAACATACTGTTGAAGATTCCTGGGGCCAATGCTATGGGGAAATAAATCTTAACATAACACAGTTCACCTTTATGTCAAAGTGTTATTGAGTGGTAAATACCTTACTTAGCCAAACCTCTATTTAATAACATACAAATGTGACATTAAGAGTATGACAAGCTTATTTGTCATCAGTGTTAAGTAGAATCAAGATGAGGTTGGGTAGAAATACTTGGGATTACCTTCAGATATTTTTTTTTTTACAGACTATTAAAACAATAAAATGAACGCTGCCCTTGAACTATCGTGTTTCTCTTCTTCTAGTGTATGAACACAATGTCTTCTCAACCCTCACAATATACGCCGAGGTTTTGCTACAAAGAAACTAGTCAAAACTCTCTTCATAATCTTCATTCAGAGCACCACAAATTCAATTTGTTTCAGTACCTTAATTAATAAGAGTATTTGAAGCACCTTAAAAATTCAAATAATACTTTTCTTTGTTGTCAGGTTATTTTTGTTTTCTTTCTTGGTGCTTTATCACTCGATGATTCTTTCTATATGTTATAAAAAAAGTAATTATATTATTAAGTTTATAACGTTTTGTGCTTCAGTCCTTTCGGACCAAAACTACATGATTCGCAAAGGTTTTTGTTAAAACGGGACGAATTCAAGTGATTTTCACCTCTCAAAATCTAGCAGAAACATTAAGTACTTTCTGAATTCTCTGCCATACTCCCGTTTTTGTTTCTAAAAAGAGAAACAAAACAAGACATATTGTAAAAGGTTTATAGATTTAATTAACTAACCTGAAGAAGAAATAAAATAATGTTTTGATTAAAATGTAATTTATGTTATGGACTAAATTTAAAGAACAGACCTCAAGTATTGCACAACATTGTATATAGATTAATACTAATAATAATACTAATAATTGAAATGTAAATTAAATTGAGTGTAATTATTTCTTCTAATCCTAAAATCCTTTACGATATTTAAGACATAATGATTTAAAAAAATTATTTACTTATGTACACATTATTTATCCAGCTTTATTAGAGCTATCATGATTATAACTAGTTGTTATCCCAATATTATTTTAGGGCAAACCCAAAAACCAAACTCCAGACCGTTTATAACATTACCTCTTGACTGAAGGATTCATATTGGAATACAAACATTTAGCTACTATCTATAGTTTCTATAGATACTAAATAATTAATGTGGATAAAATCATAGTTTAATAAAAAAATAGTACCAATGTGGGAAATTTAACATTTTATATTTATTGTATAATATTTTCTAATGGATTCTGAGATATTTTTTTTTAGTAAAATTAAGATTCTGATTTGAGTAAAGGTGGATTTAAACCACCTCTACTTATTAAGACTAATATAAAATGGAAAAGGAAGTAACTTGAAATCATTAGTGTAGTTATTAGAAGGGCTGAGCCAATCAACCCCTTGAGCTGATCAGGCCGACGGGAACCATGTGTTTCCCATCTTGCCGATCATTTGCTTTCTTTTCTTTACAATATTACAAAGGTGATATGTAAAACAACACACTCACATTTTTTAATATAAAAAGAAGTTTGTTCATTAAATTTATAGTAAAAATATTAATAAACATAACAAAAAGCTTAAATATTCTGTGGCAACTATTTGTAAAAGGAAAAGGATACCAGGTAGATAAGTGTTTTAGACCTCTTAGTATAAATTCAAAATGCTCAACTGTCAGAATAAATTATTTAAAAGATAGCACAAAGTTATCCAAAAACTAAGATTCTGTTGATTTAATTTCATATTTTCCATAAAGAGTAGCAAACAAGTTTTATCGTTACTATTTATATTTTAAATAATATACTTAACCCAAACAATAGTGATAATATTTTAAGGGCATTACATTTTGTTATCAGTTAATATTGATAGAATAAATAATAAAGGTGAAAAAATATTCAAGTAATCCAGTATTCACATGATCTAGTCATATATTATTTTGTGGTACTGTCGCCCCTTAAATCAACCCTCTCATCCGACCGTGCCATAATCGGCCGATGATTGGATCGGCAGTCTGCATCAACACAGCCCTAACTATTAGTTCACAAATATATTTCAAAATACCTGTTACTTATTTCGGTAGCCAAACTGTCGGGACAACGCGACTTTAGAGGGACATCCACTAACCGGACCGACTGCCTCTCTCTTTCGGCTGCCAAAGCACGCTCTCTCTGCAATCTAAACACATATAATCCCCCATTGATAGCATCCTAAATAATTAGTTTTTGAACAAGAGAGCCAAACATATTATAATATAAAGTACACAATAGGATTTATTTCTAGTGAAATACCTTAATGACTTAAAGATGCTACTCAAATATTTTTTCACAACAACAATATTTCAACAACCAAAGATTAGAGTACTTTCTAAATGTATTTTATTGCCCCACTCACCGAGTGTGTAGTGCTATTATCCCACACGCTGGGGTAGCATTCAAAACAAGAACAGAAAATTGGTTCACTTTCTTAACAATTAAACTAAATTAATCTAGAATGATTTAAAATAGTTGGAAAATAACACCAGACCTCGTCCTGTGTCCAGGTGGTGTTTTCCAACTAATTTAGATTAAGTAAATTTGTGGTCTCCCTACAAATATTACCGTAGTTACAATGTTGCAACTTGTGTGTTAATATAGTTTGATCAAACTATAACTAAAAGTTAAACTCTGAACGTGTAACCATAAGCTTATTTCACTTGAACCATAAATTGTAATGTAATTATAGAGAGAGGGTAGGCCTAGTAATAATTTGTAGGCTCAACATTATTTAAGTTTCCCGTCGAATTAATGACACAATATATGGATCATCTGTGCTAAATCAATGGTAAATATGTCAGGTTAGTTACAGAAAAGTTACTTGCGCCAATAGCTGAGCACAATATGGTGTTAAGCTTGTATTACAGTTGGTAACATTAAAAGGTCCGGTCAAGATTTACAACTACATCATTGACAGTTATTTTCAAACATCACACTATTTTTGTCTAAAATTTGTAAGAGTAGTGTTTCAAAATATACTTTTACTCTTAATTTATCTCTACTCTAAATAGTTAGCTTTTGAAAAAATCCACTCACTTCAATTAAGAAAAACACGATAAAAACATAACCAGATCATTTTGTAAACAATGAAAAAGGTTTGTTTGTATCAAGAAAGTGTACTCACTTGTTCTTAGACTGCCTCATAAATTGCTGTATCTTTCTGGCGGCCTGATGCTGTCTTCGCTGAGAGTATGTACGTCTGTAGTGGAAAATAAACTTTGTCATAGAAATAGGGAGCACCCGATACTTGAAATATTTCAAAATATACAAAATAAGTCACTCGTGAGCACCATTATTACTAAATACACCAATGCAACATTTATCATCAGAGCCCTGCTTTTATGGGGAAAAAAAATGCCCAATTTCGTTTTTAAGTTTCCCAAAAGTGGTGAATTACAAAAATCCTATTTTTGCGACGAAATTATCGAATTAAGACAAAAGCGTTAAAAAAGTGGTTTTTACCTAACTTTCGTGATTAAGGTGACTTTTTTGGGTTAAAACTAGACTTCCAAGACAATGTTTGAAACAGGTAAACTAAACATATTGAAGTGAAAACCAAAAATTACATTTTGTTTGGACAAAATGATAAAAAACACTAGTCCGCAAAAAAATGTGCTGTCAACTTATTAAAAAAGTAAGATTTAGCGGCAGCTGGTCCGGGAAAAGTATTTACAAGTCACAAAGACAAAATATTACACAAAAATTTATTTTTCAATATCCCAAAATATTAGCGCGAATGCCGAAAATCGCGACTAAATCGTGATTATCGCGGACATCGTTTAAAATCGCGAATATCGCGCTAAAACGTCGATTTCGCGAATTATCGCGACAATTCTGAGCATATATTTGCAATCAGGGTAACCTGAAATGTGAACATCTGAAAGAAAAAATGCCATATCTAACATTCGCGAATTATCGCGATCTCCACAAACGCAGGGCTTTGTTTATCATAGTTATCAAGATAATTCCTTTCAAATTTTATAATTTTCAAAATTGTTTTCAAATCCAAAGTTTAGCTAGCATACATAGTAGTACTACATAATAGTAAAATCTTCACATATTAAAGTGTAATTTTAATCTTAATACTGTGAGAATATAAGATTTTCAATTTCAAATTGAATCAAAATTGTAGTTTAGTATCTAGAAGTGACTCCGAAACAATTATCATGCTTTGTAAAAGTTTCAAATCCAATCTGAATTCAATAATTCGTTATGAAAATGTTTCAAATTTAATATGAATAAAATATTTTGAACCAAATCTAGGTTAAATATTTTATATCAACATGTTTGTTCTCAAATTCGTATGGAATAATTTGTATTTGAATCCAAATCAAATTTTAAGCAAAATTTTTTTTATATATATATAAATAATAATATATATTCAGATATATATTTGGAACAGGTTTAACAAAAAAAATTAGGCCTTAAAACACATGCCAAACAAAGAATAGATCATTAAAATTACAAATTTTGCTAATTTATATGGTCAAATCAATTAATGTGAATCACTCTGTTAAAATAAAAAGTAAATATGAAAATGTGTATTATATTTTAGAGATGGATCCATTTTAATTTCTTTAAAAAAGTTAAATTATTCAAGACATATTTGGGGATAGAATTTTGAATATGATACGAATCTTTAAATATTTAGATACTGATTCAGATTTTAAATTTGGAAGTTTCACACAGGTTTACTCGATTTCTACTAATATAAAAAAAGGCTTTTCAATTTGTTGATACATATAATTGCTCACCAATGATAATTAAATTCAAAATGGAGTAATTCAGTGTTTGTGTAAAGCATATTCCCTCTTCTCTTTTTGTTTGATAAAGGTAGCAATGCAGAACTACTGCTAAATTAGTGTTTAAATGTGTGTTTGACTACTACTACTACTACAGAATATAGAATAAAGGAAGAAGATGTCACCTTTGTGAATTAAATTCTTCCCACATTTTTACTCTTTCCCTAGGTGGGCTTTCTTCATCAAATTTACACTTGTTAGTTTATTTTTCCTTTTTATTTATTTTTATCAATTTTCATTACTATAACATTATTTAGCCACTGGGCCACCTCATTGCTAAACATTTACCAATAATATCGGTAAGCCTACAACAAATTCTTCAACTAACACATCCTAGTTTTAGAGGATCACTTTTTTTTCCCCTTTTATCACAGCGTCTCACTACCCGTTTGGGTCATACACATATATACTAATTACACTTATATCTTAGAGAGAGAGAGAGAGAGAGAATGGAAAACAATTTGGGAAAAATCACCCTCAGATCACCCGACTGGGATTCAAACTGCGCTCCACCTTAGTTATTTCAGGCTCTGTAAGACAATTTTAGAATATTCCTTGTTTGTAATTGGGATGGCCTTTTTTTCCCCCCAAATCTGAATAAAGGACGTTTGCCACCAAAGGTGCAGCAAGGGCATGTGTTATTCTCAGTTTGTTTTATAATTTTATGTTGTAAAATTTAACCGTCATTATTGAATTTTCATAATCTCAGTGCAAGAAATTTTACGAGAGCTCCAGCTTATATTTTTCCCAGGTGAATGGGTTCCTTCAGTCTAGGAAGTTTGGGCGCCCCTGCTTCAAACCACGCAGCCACTGAAGCAGATTATTGTGATTACTTGTTACTTCCTGATTGATGAACATGTCAAAATTAAAATGGCATTAATTAGAAATGCCTAAAATGCCAGGTTTTTTTTTCAAACTTGAAAATAAAATATATATATATATATATCTCTAACCTTTTTTCACTTTTTGAGGTATGCTTTATTTTATACATGAAAGAAGATACAGGAAAGAAGGAGCGGAACAATTATGAAGGATTAATACAATATTAATTTACCAACGAAAAGAAGAACACAGTTCACTAGACAAAGATGTGTGATTGTCTTAGAAAATGAGCAAATACCACCCAATTTTATCGAAATTTGTTTTGTCAAAAATATTGAGGAGGTTGTGGAAAAATATGCAACACAACTTCATAAAAGAGGAAATTAAGTACACAAATGGGAGAAAGGCGAAGTTGGCAAATAACAACACTCGCAGATATTAACATTTAAAAGGACAACGATTTAAAATATTACACAAACACGGGAAGTATAATGGAAGGGAATATAATTTTCAATAACTATATTAATATCAACTATGTATGTATAGTTTTACAAACATAGATTTATAGTTAAAAACAACAACTAAAGCACACATAAAATGTTACATACATGCATTGGAAACATCAAATAGATTTTAATTAGCTGAAATATGACTACGGACATTGATACAATGAAAACACAGATTCTTTATTTTTGGGTTAACAAAAAGAACATTTCTCTATAAATACAGTCCAATAGTTGGAAAATAAATTCTCTAATTACAATTCTAATTAAGATACAAAAGAAGCAACAAATAACAGATAATACCGACATGAAACAGAAGAGTGTAAATTAATTTTATTACAGTACAGATAAAGGGTTTGTAATACGATGTTACTAAACTCATATCATTCTTAAGCCTAGGTCACATGGAGCTTGTTTACTAGCAGCTAGTAAAATAAATGACCTATCATCGTGTGAACCCTCAACTAGCAGATAATATACTCAATGGCGAGAGTTTTACTATCGGCTAGAAAGGCTTAAACATGTTAAATTTATTAACCAATGCTAGTTGACAGAGCAAAGTCTGTGACCGACTTACCACTAGTAACTAGTGCTCAACTATTCCCATGTGAACCCTGCAAAATAATGCTAGTGTTAGTAGAGATTGAATTCTAGCTTCTCAAAACATCATGCCTTACACCCAAGAACAAATTTTTTAGCACAACCAACTAGCAAATATTGTACTCGCCCCAGTTTAACTAGCTTCATGTGACAGGGTTACTGGCTGCTAGTAGGTCTTGCTAGAAAAAGCAGCCTTTACTAGCGGCCAGTAAACTAGCTCTGTGCGACCCAGACTTTGTATGTCATTATCTGTCAGTGCACCATCAAATTACAACACCAAACAACCCACGAATATTTGTCACTTACCTTGAGGGGTGAACTACTTTTGAAAGAGCACAAATTGAATAGCTGATATTTATCTGTGCCCATTTCAAAATCCTCAACAATTAGTATGAATGAGACAAGTTTGAAGCTTTGTTGCAACTGCTGCATCTTGTGATTTATGTCTGAAACCACTTCACGAATAAAATACTCTATCAAACGTCACTATTAAGAGAGGTTATATATAGTTCAGACATGTTTTTTTTCTATAGCACTATTAGGTAAAAAATGACAACGTGCTCAAATTTAGTTGAGTGTAGGGAAAAACTAAAACTAAATTGATTAGTTAAGTGTGTACATCATATCCTATATTCAATGATACTCGACAATAAAATGCTATAATCTTTATACAGTTTAAGTTTATTAAACATTAAGCCAGGCCTACACACTTATCAGAACCATTTATGAAAAACACCCTCATTACACCTGACCGAGATTCAAACCTTGATCTCCCCGTCAGCAGTATAGTATAGTGACATCTTAAATTATGGAGTCACTGAAGCAGGTAAAAAGTACACAATTAATACACAACAAAAAACACTACAATAACTTTTAGGACACATCAGACCTCTTTTTTTCAGCAGAAGAGAGTAGAAGATTGCCTCAAAAATAACTGTGATGTATTTTGTTGTGTTTTAATTGTGTACTTTTAAGCACTAAATGTTTGTGTTAAGTGTGTAGGCCTTGCAATTCTATCCTGCTCTCAATGTTCATTAAACACAGCTATTTGGCGCTATTTATTTCTTTGTTTACAATTTACATTGTTTGGATGGGTCTGTAATCGTTTGCATGACAAAGCCTGTTAAAAGTTTATGTATAAAAAAAATGTAAATGTAAGAAGATGATGAGTGCAGCAGTTGCGGACAAAACTGCGGCCATACACAGAACTACCACAGAGTCAAGAACGACACAGCACAGCCACACCGAAGCAGGAAGGAAGGAGGGAGGATTTGGACTTACTTCAAGGGCCCGCTGGTGGATGGGGTTGGGGTGTTCTCTCGGCTACCCCTCCCCCCCTGCTCCCTGTAGTTGCGGTAGTAGTTCTGGATACACACTGCCGCCTCCTGGCTCTTCTTAAACCGTTTGTGTTCACAGTACGACCGGAAACCATTCTGGATGACCATGGCTGCCCGGGTCATTTGCTTGAAGTATGCGTACTGCAGGTTCCATCATACAACACACTCATCAATATTATTTCACACCCTTAAATGCCCAAAAACTATATAAAATCACTACACTTTTTTTTTTTAATACATTAATGATTCATAATAAGATATTATTAAATAATAAAGTTAAATTTTTTCTACAAAAATAAATTAAGCTCTAGTCAAAGAATATTATAAATTTATATTCATAACAGAAAGCTACAATATCACTTTCAAGTATTGTGGAATAAATATTAATTAATGTTTTGAAAGGGCAAACCATATAAACATAAAAACTTGCAAAAAATATCATAAAACATAACAGAACCAGTGTATTTATTTTAAAATAAATATTTCCATTGCACAAATTGTACAATCTTGAGTGTACAGTAACCCTACAAATAAAAATAACTTTTTCCTATTAAAGTGAGTCAAATATTTTAAATATTATTGTTTTACTAACAATTCTATAAGAATATCACAGTTTTCACTTTATGTGTACCATTATAGATGAAGTTAAATCAATGATATTAAAAGATTTCAAATTAGAAATTAATATAAACAATTTACTTTAGTGATTAACCAGGGAGAAAAATTAGTTTCTAGTCAAATTTTCTTGCAAAAGTAGACTACAATATTGTGGTAAAAGGTTACTTTTAAACTTTGTCAAATATGCAGTTACTTCAAACATTTTTTCTGTTTTATTTCTTTTGTATCTTGAAAGTAATAAGAAGGTGTAAGTTTTAGGATTATGTGAAGAAACGAAGAGAGAAGTTAATTTGTTTCAATTAAGCCCTAAGCTAACTCCTTTCTCTTTCATATTCCCCAGTACATTCCAACATACTAATTATGATTAGAAACACTTTATGATTAAGCTATTGTGTGGGAAAGCTTCTGTAAGTAATATAACATATAATTATGTTTATAAAATAGATGTCATACCATTGTTTTTGTTTGGCTTATTGATTCTACATAAATAGTTAATGTTGAGAGCATGTCTCTCATAATGACTGTATTTGATATGTAGCTCAATTCAATTAAGAAGCCAATTATAATGAGATTTTATAGGTTATTCATTAAAATAGTAAAATTAATATGGCTGGGGACATTTTAATATATCCATTAATATATTTAAAGATCTTTTATTTAAAAAAAATCTGTCAATATTTCTTTTACCCAATGAATAAAGTAGAATACTATATTTTAATGCAATATCTGGTTAGAACATAATCGTGTAACTCATTTATCCAGTTAAATGCATGTAAGATAAGTTCCTAAATGGGATTAACAATCAAAGCATGTCTAATTAATTTAAATACTCTATGACATTATGAACTCGAAAGTCCACCTCATTACACCCTATTTCTTTCAGGCCCATTCTAATGTTATCCTATCATCTACGTCTAGGCCTTCCCATTGGGTTTGCTACTCAGTACCCTGAATACGGTTCTAGAATCTCCCAAATGCTAGGCATGTTTTACTCACAGTAATACATGAGACTTTATTATCCTAACAATGTCTTGTGATGAGTACATGGTATGTAAATAATTATGTTACCTCCTCCACTCCCTAGTAGCCTCAACCCTTTTTTGTACCAATATATTAGCTTTATCTAATAAATATCACCAGAGTGCTATGGGATATTACCTGCTTGTACCGACGATAGTAGTTTTGAATCAAGATGGCTGCCGCTCGTTCCTTGTCCTGTTCCTCAAGTTTCTTTCGACCTTTGTATGAGCGATATGCTTTCTGGATTATTTTAGCTGCTTCATAAAGTTCTCTCTGCTCTCGGTCTGAGCAACACAAAACTACCCTTAGCTAGGTTGCTCTTTAATTTCCAAACACTTAAAACTAGAGACATTGAAATATCATGACATGTGTATTTACAAACTTTTACTTTACATTTACATTTACATTTTAAGAAAAATAAAATTATTTTTAAAGTTCAATGTAACATTTTTGAATGTATTATATGAACGTGAAACTAAACAATTTTTTTAATATTTTTTGCAAAATTAACAACTTGGCTTTTTATGTGCAAATAATGGTCAATTATATTGATTTTAATTAGAGATAACAATATCAAAACCATACAAATATTTATTTAGTAGCAGTCGTCATCATTATTCACTCCCTTTTTTTGCCTGAAATTGCAAGTTAAAATAATAATAACTGCAAGATTACAAATCTATTTTAATTATCTTATAACCAATCAATGCTGACAGACCAGAAAATGTATTTCCCTCAACCAAAGATCATTGGGGGGGAAAAAAAAGTAAAATATTATGTTTGATCTGGCTACTACGGCAGTTATATTATGAACAAAGGTGAATATTTTAAATTTAAGAATAGGGAATTTAGTAGTCATTTTTCTAACCATAGCATATCCCACTTAAGTTTGAATTTATTTTTTTTACCATTTTTAGCCAGAAAAAAATATTGTATTTACAAACTTTTGATACTGAAATATAACTTTATTTAATGAGATACATACAATTATTTTATTATTTTATTTACCACAAATAAGGCTAGTTATCAACTTAGAACAAATAATAAGTGATTATTTGACTTAATTACATAAATATGTTTATGAAAAATGTATCCTCATGTCTAGTGCACTAAGGTAAAGTTCAAACCCAGTACCACTCTGAGCCAAGTTGACTTACCGGAGAGTGTAAGGTTGGAAAAATCTTTCTCAAAGATGCTGCTGGATGCCTGGAAGAACTCGCAGAAGTCTGCTGTGGTGGGGGGAGGGGAGGGGGAATCCAGCGTAAATGAACCCGGGGACTGCAGACAGCTGGATGAAGCAGGGCTCAGCGAGGAACTGGGACTGCCAACATCATAGTACCTGAATAAAATATACAGAGAAACAGACACACATATAAATATACATACTGTCCTCAAAATTTTGCGAGACTTGTTTTTAGAAACTTTTACTAAGAATGTCAAAATGGCTTTCAAAACATATTTAAAGTTCATTGTAACATTTTTTGATTCATAATATATGTGCAAAATAAAACAAAATAAAATATTTTTGCTAAATTGACTACTTGATTTTTAGCACCACGTCTTACTATCTGTTCGGATTATATGCCTATGTTTCTCACTTTGCCTCATCAGAAATGTGAACACATTTACTCTGAACTCTACCTACCTCATTTCTATCCCATTAGTGTGAATAAAATGAATATAGCCCCCTCGGTTAGTAAAAAGAAGTGGGGGAGAACCCTCACAAGAAGTGAAATTAATATATAAAAATATGTATATTTCATTTGAACCGGTACCTGCTTAGGTGACCGCATGGTCTAAGATGTCACACTCACAAGAGACTAGGCTGCTGATGATAGGAAGATTGAGGTTCAAATCCCGGTCGGGTGTACAGAAAGTGGTCTTTCATAAATGGTTTTTCACTCTCCCTCTTTGTGATGTGGATACACTTCCCCAAAATTAAAACCCCCTCTCCATAGCTTATTAGCATAATTAGCATTTATGCATATAGCCTGAATGGGTAGTAAGACGCAGTGGTAAAAAAATGAACTGGTTTTATGTTGAAATTGCAAGTGGTTTGAGTCATGTTTGTTGAACCTGTCCAACTATATCTTGTAATTTCTGTGATATGTTGGTTTCAGGCAGAGCGGGACAGTTTAAACAGACATGAATTTTGCTCACTCAGAAGTGTGGTGGAGAAGGGATCTGAACGATGAAGCTTTGTTGAAGACCTATTTTTCACTTAAAGAATTTACATTTACAAGACGTGGTTCATAGACCGAAAATTTATCATCCCAGACCTGTAGTTGTGATCACTGAACTCAAAATTGAATTCAACTGGTTCAAATGTCGATGTTGGCTCGTCCATCAGTAGCGGTTCCATGAACACCTCCGAGAGAGTGTCTCTAATAATCCCTGACGACTCTGGCTGGGAACAAGAGTCGCTACCCAGCATCATGTCTACACTCTCATTCTATAACACAGAACATATATAGGATTTGAATTACAGACCAAGTCTATTAATTTATTCAAGGTCTAATGATATTTTGAGTTTTTATTCTACTCACACATAATTTAGTTATATCAGTAAGAAATGTTATGTTTATATGACATCTCACCTTCTAATAATTTATAATTTAAAAGCAATAAGCATTAATTTCTTTGACTCATTTCTACAAAAGGAAAGATGAAATGAGCTATATAAGCAGTTTGAGCTTCCCTTGAAGTAGTTTTGAATGGGCACTTGGTCTTGACTAAACTTGTGCCTGTCATGCAACTACTCACCTTTATTCTGTCAGGCATAGCTGCGATGATCTGCTCGGCCAAGGTGAGCACCCTCACCTCCTGTTCCCCTGAGGAAAAAACAAGAAAACTAATACTTAAAAAAGCTATTACCCCTAGGACCTCAACATGCTCACAACAAGGGCACAAGTACCAGGGTTTTGCTTCATAAAGGACCAAGCCAAAGTTTGAATATATTGGGTGGAAATAAACATTTGGTGCGGATTTAGCCGTAAACTAGTAGATTTGTTTGTGGGTTTGTGTACATGGCTACTTTCCATCCACGCTATCTAATATTCAGTTGGAAGGAAGAGTTTAGAGGGAAGGTACTCACTTGGAAAAAGAGAGTGGGAAACCATTTAAGAAAAAAAACATAGCTCAGTACACCTGGAAGGGATTGGAACCCTGATCTCCTCATCACCAGCAGTCCTTTACACAGGTAATTCAGTCTTCTAAACATTCTATTCATACAATTAAATATATATCCACAAAGCATATTTTGACTGATTGAACACTCGCCTCATTATTAAACATATAGGCCATTCAAGTTCATTTAGTATATTTATTTTAAACCTATGATTTTTAAATGTCTGCTGAAGTTCAGGTGTGATTTAATCAATATCAAAATTAAAAAGCGAAATAACCCAAACATATGTACACATAATATATTATTGTTATTCAATTATGTGCATTAAGTTAAGCACTGGTGTATAATTAATGTAAGAAATATTTCCAGACAACTCTCTTGAGATTTGTTGATAAATGTCAACAATTCATTAAAATAACCAAAAATTAAAAGAATAAAAAACTAATCACTAACACTATTGACATTGTTTTTGTTATGTTCTTGTTAAGACCACAATACATGTTGCTACGCAAGGGATATCACACTAAGGAATTGCCCACCTTATAGTCACATGCTTGAAGCTCCCATATCGGAACACGTCCGAAACAAAAGTGGTAGTCAGCGCTGACCAACAATAGGCATTGCACCAGTTCACAAATTGCCAACCTAACGTAAATACCTTAACCATACATGGCAATTTTCAAAGTAGTGTGATAATTTAAAAAAGTCATGAGTTTATGAAACATGGAAATACAGAACTTATAAATTTTAACTAAAAAATCTTGTGAACAAAGTATTTCTTCTGCCATTCGGCCTATCAAACACGCAATATACAGGAGTATTTCTGTTATCTAAAAAATAATTAATATTCATGTGTTCAAGAATTTATAAAATAAAATACAAACTAGTTGCCTGGTTCATCTCACAATAATCGTCAATTATTTTAGTTATCTAAGTTTCATAGCAGCACCTACCTTCGGCAACAAATGAATGCCACTGCAAGAGGACATCGGAAAACAAAACACAAACTGGTTACAAACCAATCAGAGGAAAGGAAGTGCTAACCTACAACACTCTGCTCTGTCTTATTCTCCAGCATCTCTTCATCTGACACGGCCTCCACGTCAATGATGGGGCTAGAACTTCTTGCACCCCTGGCCACTTCGCCTGAACCCAGAAGTCAAGCATGAGCAATTCAAAAGTGCAAAAAATGCAACAAAAAAAACTTATTTTAAAAACACGCCAAGCAAATAAAAAAAAGTAATAACAAAACTTCAGCATCCAAATAAAGATTGTAAATATGCTTTTAAATTGTCTACAAAATTGAAACTTTCAAGTCTTAAAGAAACAAACTCTTATAAAGAGGTAGAAAAAGTTACACATAAATATTGTCAAATACAAAAATTATATTTGGGATAAAATGAACTAAAGTTTTTTTTTTTTTTTTCCCACCGTGCTTTAGTAACTGTTTGAGTTTAATGCATATGTTAGTTATGCTAATGGAATAGAAAATAAGAAGGTAAAATTTAAGTGAAAGTGTACCCACATTGTGGAGAGAGAGGATGGAACTATTTAGGAAAAATAAACACCCCCAGTACACCTGATTGAGATTTGTATCCCTCTCTATCATCAGCAATCCAATCTAACACAAGAGTGACACATTAGACCATGTGACCTTAGACGCAGGTTTTTACTATTTTCTTTGGTTGCACTCTTCAAAGCAGTAGATGCAAAATAGAAAAAATCAAAACACGCCAGAAAATACTTGTTATTTAATACCACAACTGAATAAAAATAAACTACCTTAGCTCATTGATATGTTAAGGTTGTTTTAAGGCTAAACATATCAAATGATTGTCACCAATTACAAATTGATAGTTGATGCAATATTTTAGAAAATCATCTACTTATTTGTATATTGTTTTATTATGATACATGTGTACAAAATTGATGAAGTACTGTGTAAAATAAACTTGAAAATGTATTAATTATGTATTAGATTATAAAACTTGAAAGTCTCACTCATACGTCATGCTTTTTCATATTAAAATAAAAAAAAAGAATGATACTAAGTCATTATAACAAATTCACTCATTATTGTTAGATAAATAGTTTTTCGGGAACTACTTTTAATAATGGTTTCCTTTAATTACATTAAAGAACAAAATTATACAAAAAATAAAATGCAGTTAAGATTCACAAACCCTAGTCAAATTATATTTAAAATGAATGTAAAATTTTTACAATTAGGTAGAGAGACTTAAGATATTTAATAAGTATAAGAATTTATGTTGTAAAATAGAAGAAAAGTGTATTATGGTAAACAGTGTTGTGTATATGACATTTGAAGCAGTTATGTTTTAGTCAAAATAATCTTAAAGATATGAAAACATAATTAAAATGTCAGTGTCATCTGTAATCTGAAATTTCCAGATTTAGATAATTTAAATAAACACATTATAGTTTAGAAATCCTGATAAAAGATAAGGATAGCACGTGGCTAAAACACGTGAGCAACCTATTCGTTATGTTTATTAATATTTAACTGTTGAACTTTAGTATTGTTGTGTGAAAATCTCACTGTTCACATTGCTTTGTTCACAAAACTTTGTAAAAATATTTAAGATTACCGCAGTAGGCATTAAAAGATAGATCTAGCTAGCTTAGTTATGGTGATGGTACAAACTAATTATTAACTCTATAAGGGGTATATATTTTTTCGTTTAGCGAGAAGGTGATTTCCAAGAAATCTCAAAAGCACAAATGTAATAACATTGCTTGAAGAAGGTACACTAAAGAGCTTAGAAACACATAAATGGAACCACAGCCCAATATGATTTTACAGTAAAAAAGGGAACATTGTTACACTTTACACTGCTGCAGTTGGAAAAAATAAGTAATGGTTGCCCCTTTGAAATAAAATTAGTTTGATAATTCCTATTTGATTTATCTAATATTTATTATGATGGAAATGTTTGGGTACGAGTTCGAGACATGCAACACCACCAACTTCATAAAAGATAAAACTAAAAATCAAAAATAAGAAAAAGTTACGGTACATAATTGAAAATCATTACATAATAATACATATATTGGTGCATACATCAGATTTATACAGGGGACAATCAAAGGAAATGTAATAAAAAAAAAGTTAATATTTTATACAGTACTGTTTGAGGAAAACATTTATTAAGATATCTGACATCTTAAGTCAGTCATCAGTCAATAGTGTGTGTGTGTGTCTACCGAGGTTATAGTCCCGGGTTTGATTCCCTGTATGGCCGAAAAAATGTATCATTGGTGAAATGTGGGTTTACTCTTTCACAGTAATGAATTAATGGCTGGGGACTGGATGTTGTACCTGTCCTAGTCTAAAATTAGATTATAAGGCATATGAAGCTATGACAGGCCTAGCCAGCCGGTAGTGGAAAAATATATGGCTTGAATAAAAAACTGACCCAGGCCATAGCCTGTAAACAGTAATGGATGTAAAAAAAATTAAATTTCTTTATGAAGCATAGGTATACATTTTAAAAGGCTTTCAGTTATTTTAGTATTGCTGTTCTTGAAAACCTTCCTAAAAAAATAGCAGTAAAAAACGGGATTTCATGATTAATGACAAAATTATGGCAAGTATTACACATGTGTGTAGGGATATGTACTGTTATTATTAATATCAATTATTATGAGATACTAAACACTGTAGAAGTTGAGTTAATTTAATCTTTATAACCGAACACAATTGATTATAAATTCAATAACTATAATTTCTTAAGCCAATGCCTCAAACTATAAAATATATTGTTATTAAGAAATTGGCCATGCTCTAGAATATAATTACTGTAGCTTGCATCTATGCTGAAGCAATTTAAAAAAAAAAGTAATTCAAAGTAATTTGATCAGTTTGCATGTGATTGCAAATACATATTACCAACTGTAAAAATATAAATACTATATTTAAAATAAAAGTTAAACTAAATATATTATCTACAGCAAAATTTTTTTAAGAAAAAATTTAACATTCCTTTGGTTTTTACCAAGACATAAGAAAGTGAAGTGTCATAACTATGTCTTATTAAAATCTAATTAAGTAAAAAGCGAAAATAATTATTAAAATGTATATTTGTAAAAATGTAACTATAACTTATTCTAAAAGCTCGGGTGGGTGCATGGTGAAAGTTGACACATATGAATAACTATTAATAACAAAAATGAAGAAACTTAAAAAGCAAAGTGATATTAATATCCATTTTAATATTTTTGGGAGTAGTTCAAGAATTGTCTTCAAGAAATGTAGCTATATGAAAAGTTACGCCTTAATTTAAGCTACTGTCCCTTAAGAAAATTGATCAAAAATAGCCTTTAAGTTAAATAATTTTTAAAATAATTAGTAGGTTCCCCTAAAATTAGTTAGATTTTTTATCCATGAAGGTGCCCTGGTGATCTAGGGGTAAGGTATCAGACTTCTGTGCTGGGGGTCCGGGATTCAATCCTCGGTCCCGGCACAGATTTATCTGATTACCAAACCCTTCCTTCACCTCTGACAAGACGTGTATTAATCACAACTTGTGAATGTGTAGAATGCCAGGCCTCCACCGTGGTTCGGATCCCATGTTAAACTGTAGGTCCTCCATTTCATCTCACATTCACCCTACCATTACACATTAGCGTGTGTATAACCCGAACGGGTAGTAAGACGCAGTGCTAATAATAATGTATCCATGTATTTTGATGCAAATACTGACTATAAACCTAAGTAAAAACCCTGGTTATGTTTGTTAAATAAATAGATTTCGTTTAATAGAGTGCTGAATTTTAATACTGAAATTCGGTAAATAAAATATTTTTGTAAAAAGGGTAAGAAATCAACTTTTATTTGAGTGGTATGGTGCAACAAATATAAATATTACAACTAAAATTTGTATGCACTAAATAAACCAAAAACAGGAGATTAAAAATAGATTTAATTTGCTTAAACATGATTTATTTTTCTTATTCTTCTTTATCTATATATATTTAACCTTTGTCACATTATGGCTGTTATTATAGCAAGGTTATATAATCAATTTGAATTTAAATCAACATAAATGAACAAATTTTGCAAATGAAAGGTTAAATATTTAATTCTACAAAAATATTTTGTTTTGTTTTAATACAAAGATGTATGATTTACTCCAAAATGCTACAATGAACTTAAAATATGTTTTGATAGCAATTTTAAAATTCTCATAAAAACATGCCTCATGAAATGTTGGTGTCTCTAACACTAAATTGGTTACACAATCTAACTCAACTTAATAGCAAATGTGCAATGCTATTATTAATCTGACTTTGATTACCCATCAACATAAGCCAATAATAAAAAATGTACATACAATCATCACTTTGCAGTTAGGCCTCAGAAAAGATTAAGGTCCAATTTGTAGCATGTCTTGTTAAACTAAATGCGGGTTTTATAGTGAATATTAATCAATATTCAACATTACAATTGTATTTTACTAAGTATGAAAAGACATAACACACAAATAAAAATGGGTGTGTGTACTTATGTATGCGCGTGAGAAGTTATACTTCTTTGGCATCATTAAATAATTTTATTTCTTTATTTTGTAAATATTAAATAACCAATAATAAATATTTAACAATAATAATTTAATAATATTTATTATTAATTATGTTAAATAATAATATTTTAATTTATATCAATAAATAATACATACGGATAGTTAACCTCAATTATATTGGAGCACTTGAAAAAGTCTATAAGCACAATTTTTTTCACTAATATTTACGAATAGTAAATAATATTAATCAAAATATTCAATTTAAATCACTACTGAATATATTTTATTAGCACATATATAATTTGCACTTGTATGAAACTAAAACACGTGTTGTGAATGTAGAAACTAGAAACATGTAGATAAATATTATATATATGAAAACAGTGATCAGAGGCGACGAGCGTACCAACATGCGCGACTAACAGAGGTTCTATTTATATTTTGTTGGTAGCTTTTTTTTTTTCGAGACTTAATGAGCGGTTTAGCTTCAACCTGTTACTTTTGTGTTACAGTGATGCACGCGCATCTTAAAATTTTACTCTCATCATTTTTTCATAATGCGCCTAAAGAAGTATAACTTCAATAGTATTTAGGGTGTTTAAATATTTTTTATTAATTATGTTTTAAATTGCAAAGAGACATTGCAAAATTGGACTTAAAAAGCAAAGATAAATGCAAGGTGTATAAGCATGATTCTTATATACATGTCACAAACATTTTAAAATGCTACAAAATAGCAATTGATGTGCACACTCAACAATCTACTAGAAAGTTGAATATGTATGCAAAAAATATGGGCTGAATTTCAAACTGTTATTTGGATTAAATGGGTAAACTCCATTAATATTATCAAAATGAAAATATGTTTGCATGCGGGAAAAGATGCATATGTCTTATTTCAAATCGAGTAAAATTTAATCTAATAAAAATTCGATAATATTAAGATAGTGAAAAAGGACTGAATAAAATAAGGTGACAAAATAAAGCAGATTAAAAGAGGAGAGTTAAAAAAAAAGAGAAGAATGGCAAAACTTACCTTTTTTTCAACTTTCACCACAGGCCCTAAAGCTTTCGATCTGTACTTTATCCCGACTAATCATAACATAGTGACAATTTTTCTTTCAATAAAATAATACAAGATTTAAAACTAAAAGAACAACTTTAATCAATACATTAATTTTTATTTATCTATACAAAATTATGATTATTATTATTATTACTTATGAATGTCAAGCTTTAAATAAATATTTGGGCTACAAGAGCTTGAGGAAAGTTTCAGATTTATGTTCATAAATGTCAAGCTCCTTGTAAAAAGGCTATTTCTTTGCTTTGTTTTGTGTGTCTGATTATTAATAACTTATTATTTACTCTTTTATATACTGTACTTGCTTGGATGTGGTTTGTGAAATGTGCTGGTTTGTTTTTGGGGAGGGAGAGGAGGAAAAACAGATCTCAACAACTCAACAAAGAGGCTCGTGTGCAGATGACTAATGGAAGGTCAAGATCAACAAGTGAACAAACTCTGTTGTTAAAGGGAGAGGGGCATATAGATAAAGAAGGTATAGAGAGCCATCTTCTTGTAGAGTTATTAGAACACAAGTATCTTAATACTTGACAGTATCAAGTACACCTTAGTTCAAAAGTTTACTATGCACATCTTAACAAAATATTAATGCCATAAATGTTGTCTCTGATAAGAGGCCAGAACCAAGTGAGCAGCTGAACGCCAGATGGGCACGGAATTAATCAGGTTGTTTAAGAGTACATGAAAAAAAAAAACTTAATTTGTGTACTTACCTAAAATTATTTTCATAAATGATGTTTTTAAATTCGACTCAAAGTATATTTAAGTGAAACATTATACATTTTTCATTTACTAATTTTTTAAAAAACCTCTATTTATTATGTTTCAATTTCCTTTTTCAAACAAAAAGTTATTATTGATTTAAAAAAAATCGTTTTACAATAAATATAATAACATACTTGTCATCAAAAATATTATATTTTATTTTGTGTTTTTTTTAAAATTAGTCTTTGTGTATAAAGAGTAGAAAAGTATATAAATTGTATTTTTTGTAAGGAATGATACTAGTTTAGTGAAAATGTATCATTTAACCTAGAAAGTTTTGGTTAGAAATATTAGGCAAAAGATTATAATTAATAAATCATGGACAAGTTATTGCCATTAACAGTTTGTAAGTTGTTGCCAGTGCAAGTGAGGCTTGATAGGACTGTACTAGTGAAATGTTCCCTCCCAGTCAACATCAAGATGGCCTTGTGGCTGTTAACCTAGAGGTCCCACCAAGGCACTTTTCTTGAAAGGGAAATAATTAATTAGTCTCAAGTCAGGTTAAGATCTTTATTGGCTCGGCACCCTCATATTCACTATCATCATCCCCTCATCTCATCAGGTCATGAAAAGAGCCTCCACGAAAAGAAGTACAATTAATACCTTCAGGTGTCTCCTGGGCAATGGTATAGTAGTACTGGCTAATTTCCCCGCAAACTGAGCTGTAGAATGATGTAGCCCATACACACCATTATTATTATTATTATTATTATTATTAATAATAATATTTTTTTAGCAATGTGTCTTACTACCCATTAGGGCTACACACTTTTGTACTAATTTCACTATTGTTTGTAGGGATTAGGAAGGTTATATTTAGAGGAAGTGTATCCACATGTGTGTTGAGTGGAAAACCAGTTTGGGAAAAACACTCTCAATACGAACGCCTGAGATTCCAACCTTTTCAACCCTGTCATTGGCAGTCTAGTCTAATGCGAGAGTAGCGCCTTAAACCACATGGTCACTGAAGCGGGCATTATTATATTATTGTGTGTGTGTCTGGTCAGATGGATAGTATGGGAGAGGGAACGGTTTACAAGCGCAGCTTCGTCAAGCCTTGCGTGAGCTGGCAAACCAACCTCAGCCGACCCCCCACCCTTACAAGTGCCAAGGATGTATTAGATAGTATTGTGGTGATATAAAACTATTAGAAAATAACTGGCACCAATTTTCTTCAAACATTTTGAGAGTAATATGTTCATCAAGAGCTGATTGATGAATGTGTTGGCTTACAAAGGGCAAAATCCATTTTCCTGACTGGTGAACCCCTCATGACATCTCGGCCCTCAGAGCTACTACTGCTATCAAAGGAAGACTCCAATCCCGACATGGGCGAACTCAATGGCAGGGACATACTTCGGTCAAACCTGTAAATCACACAGAAGAGTTGGTTAAATCTTAATGAAAACGATAACTCTAGCTGCTTTGTTGATTACTCAAAACGTAAAAGCCATATTGTATTAGTCCCCTTTTATATGTTTCTATCCACCCCACCATTCCTGTACCTTCTTCAAAATATAACCAAATGTATAATATATGTCTATAAGGAAAACCTCTTTTCGCTTTATGAAGTAGCTGTTTTATATTTAGAAGGGCGGTATAAGAAAGGTGGACAAACACATATAAAAGGGGCAGCAATGTAAAGTTTGAACTGTGTTCTTCTTTTCATTGTAAAAGCCATATTGTGTGCATCCCTTTTATATGTTTCTAATTTCCATCCATCTTTCCTATACCTTCTTCCAAATATAATACAAATTTATAGTGTTTTATATTTGTTAAAGTTGGCTAAAGAATTTTTAATTCAAGAAACGATAGGTTTCTTTAGTACTATAAAAGTATTCTACCTGGCTCTCAACTGCTTAAGCAATACCTTTATAATAGAAATAGGTTGAATACATTATTTTACATATCTGAATCTCGAATTATAATCTTGTAAAAAATTATGAACATAAAGGAAATAGGAATATAATAGAATAATAGAAAATAGAGATATTAACCAAATGTTAAATTTTATTTCAAATCTCGAACCCAAATTTAAATCCTTGAATCATTAAAAATGAACAATCTTAATTGAAATTAAAATATTTAAAACTGAATCTAAAAAAGGTGTTTAAAGCTTCAGGATTTTCAACAATTTTTCATTTTTTGAAATCACCATCACTTTTGACTTCTCAATGTTGATCTCCATGCCATATCTCCTCCCTATCTCCACCAGCCGGTCCATCATTTCTTGCAAATCTACTTTACTTTTGGCCAGCAATGCCAGATCATCTGCATATTTTATTGTGTTGATGATGCATCCTCCTAACCGGAAAATGTCACGTCCCTCCAGGGTTTCTCTGACCAGCCACTCTCCATACAAGTTGTACAGACTGGGTGACAAATACATTCCCTGCCTCACTCCTCTTCCTATCGCTATGCTGTCAATCTCTCCTTCATTCATTCTCACCTTCACTCGCTGTCCCAAGTACAGGTTTGCAAACAGCCTTCTGCCCCTCCAGTTGATTCCGATCTTCTTGAGTATTTCAATCGGTTTCTTTCATCTCGCTCTATCAAACGCTTTTTGCCAGTCAATGAGTCTGATGTAGACTTCCTCCTTAACTTCCAGCACATTCTCTAAAATTATTCTCAGCATCCCATTGGTATCTTTGGTTCCGTTTTCTTTTCTGCATCCAAATTGGTCTTCTTCCATCACATTTTCTATTTTCTGTTCCAGACGCCTGTTGAGTATTTTTGCCACAATTTTTCCCACATGAGAGATGAGGCTGATCGTCCTGTAGTCACTATACTTCTTGGCTTGTTTCTTCTTCTTTAGAGCCAACATAGTTACGTCTAGAAAGTCCTTGGGCCATTCTCATGTTTCGTAGATTCTGTTTATAAGTTTTGTCAGAGTCATTAATTTGTATTTTCCTAGTTTTTTCAAAAGGTCAGCTGGTATGTCATCCATCATCTCTAGCAGCTTTCCTTCCTCACATACCCTGGCTTCCTCCACTTCGCTCTTTAATAAGCTGTGTCCTTTTTTTGTCTTCCTCTACCTATTCTTTTGCTTCGGTCAATTTTCATAGTCACACAGTTTTTCTCTATTTCTTTCCCAGATCGTAAGCACCTCTTTATTATCTATCACCATCTGACCTCTGGTGTTTTCTATTCCTATTATTTGCACACCTTTGTGTATATTCCCTCACAGTACCTTTTCTTTCTGGTATATATGGCCATACCTTCCTTTTCATTGCAGTTTGATAGTCTCATCTCATGTCGCCTCTATATAGTATTTCCTCTCTTTAACTTGTTGTTTAGCCGCGTATATTCTTCTTTGTTGATATTTTTTTCATTTCCCTCTTCCATTTTATGAATAATTTCTGTTGATACCCAGAGCTTTTGTGCGGTCTTATTCACTTTTCCAACATTGCCATTTAGCATCATAAGAAAAATATTCTTTACACTTTTCCTTTTTCCTTCCGCGCTTATACTTTCTTCTGTCACCTCACTAAACTTTTGTTCTATTGAATTTCTCACAATGTCACTTTTGATTCTTAATTTTCCTAAATCCCACCTGAGTTTTCTCGTGCCCAGCCTCCTGATCCTCTTCAGTCTTGTTGCAATGTAGGCCACCAACAGGTCGTAGTCTGATTCGATGTTGGCACCTGGAACTATCTTCACATTCTTCGCTCCATTCCTGGCCAAGGATTTAGCCTAGTTGGTGCCTGATGAGGTCTCCTGGGCTCTTGCATGTGTAGAGTTTTGTCTTCCGTTTCTTGAACCAGGTGTTTGTCACCATCAGGTAATTCTGCTGACAAAATTCGACGAGCATCTGCCCTCTGCTGTTTCTCTTCCCCAGTTCATGTGGCCCTGTATTCTTGTATGGTCTAATCCTTACTTTATTTAATCATTAGTTTTTTTCCTAGAGATGAGCGATATTTCACTGATGGTGATTTTTTCACCGTTACTTCTTAATCACTGTCACTCCCAGTGACTGGATCTCAAAAGTATCAGTGATTGAGATTTCTGTGATTGGTGTTTATTGACACTCTCACCAGAGGGCGACAGCTGAGCATTCCAGTATGAAAGCTATGACCGTGACCGTGACCGACAAAATATCAGTTGCCGTCTGGTGATATGGTGACCCACAGGTGCGGGTAGTAGCGGTCTATGTCCTTAATTCATTCTCATGTTTCAATAAACATTCTTTGAAAAAGAGCCTCCACTTAATTACTTTATGGAGGCAAACACTATCTCTTTAAACTTTTTAATACAATAACATGTTGGATGTTTCTCAAATTTATTTTTCTAACTCAAACATAATAATTATATACTATACAGCCGGTATAGTTGAAATTAATAAACATAATAATTTACATGTTATAAAGCAAAATTGTATAGTAATATTCCTCAAAGTTAGTCTGTGTTCTTAGTCCGTTGATTACCAACGTGAATTTTCAGTTTAACAAAAAAAAATCTGTTATTTATTAATCTCTAGAGACTAGAAAGTTGGCAGCCCTGTGTTTCTATCTAAGATCCAACACATTACTTTGTTATAGTAAAGTGCGATGACTGGGCCAAAATATTGATACAGCAACAAACTGCGACCGTAAAAAAATATCAGTCAACAAAACACTGTAACTACCAGTCAACGTGAATAATCACTGGTATAAATCACCGATATTTTAAGATCACGGTAGTCACTGATATCGAAAAATCATGGTTTAGCCCATCCCTAGTTTGATCTTATACAAGGATAATAATGTTAGCATACACAAGTTTTAAAGGCAAACTCTACCAACTAAGATATCTTGAGCTAATACCTGGAAAGTTTGGGTGTCTCCCGACCTCCTATGAGTCTGTTACTCCTTGACCGAAGTGAAGGAAGACTATCTGAGCTCTGCACCGCCTCCAAGTGGATACCACTGTCCACAGATGGACGTTTACTTAATTTCTGGTTAACTTGGAGATTAACATTAGACTGTTGACTAGAAGGAAACAATTCTAAAAAGAGAGGAAAAAAAAAGTAATTTTTTTACTATATATGGGGATTGGGCGGTGAGTATCGATTTTCTTAATGAGGTAGCCACTAGCTCTTTGTCCAGTGGCAGCATAATAAACTGTGAACTGTGTTGTTTTTTTTCATTGTAAAAGCCATATTGTGTTAATCTATTTTATTTTATGTTTCCATCCACCTTTCCTGTATCTTCTTCCAAATATAATACAAATTTTACTCTTGAAAAAGTGTGTTATTATTTTTTTATTTACTATAAGTATTTTGAGTTTTCAATAGTTCAAGAATTTACTATATTTAAAAAAAAAATCAATCAGAGCTTTGTAAGTAGCAGAGTAGGATGCCTGATTAATAAAAGAATGCCGCCTGTACAATAAACAATGTACCTTGAGTAAAAAGAGGACTCCATGAGGTACTCTGGTCAAGAAGACTAACATCCAGCTCCATTCCCAGGACTTTGTACTTGTGAGTCTCACTTCTGAAACAAGGAATACAAAATATATTAGTTGACTGTACTGCTTGGCAGAGTCCAACCAACCGAGATATACATATTGGCATCAAACGAGACTGAACCTTGTAAGGTGATCTTATAACATGTTATTGCTAGGGATAGGGTTCTCCAATACCTATAACCCTCAAATCCTTAAGGATATTCGAGACTCAAGAAAATATCTGATTCAAAACTAAGATATAATATTATTTTAAATTTTGAATTGTAATTTGTTTTGATAGCTTTAATACACTTTAATATTGGTTTAGAGTCATTATAATTATATGAAAAACTTAACTGCCAGACCCCAGATGATTGATTTAACATTTAACTAAATGAATGAATGTTATTTATTAATGGATTTTAGCAAAAAAATGTTTAACATTTAGTTACCGTTTTTATTTTCTATCCTTTCATTATATTCATATTTCCTCTTTTGTTTATAATTTTTCTCCAAGATTTGAATTCAAATTCAAGACTCGGGATTCGCAAATAAAATAAAGAATAAGATCAGAGATCTAGATTCATAAAATAGAAGATTCGGCCCAACTCTAAATAAAATGTAAACTGTTATGAAATTGTGAGAGTAAAAATTGAGTCTGATAGTGGAAAACATGCTCATATGGAGATGTCCAGAAAATATTGCTCCTGTTTTGGTTGTTAACTCCAAACACGTGATGATATGTTTATATGGTTATTTTTAAATTATTATTATAAGGAAAGTAAGACTTTCAGTGCACACACACACACAAAGATATAATGTATGCACAAACCTAGTAACAGCTCCTGGTCTGAGAAACACACCATCATGAGACTTGGCAGTGGAAGCCTCAGACGCTAATGACACAACAGATTCTGCCGGCGACAGCGAAGGTGTGAGGATTATAGAAGATGGAGGCAGCAGCAAATCAATACTCCTCTCTGGCAAGTCAGAGCTCTAGGACAGGTAATTTTGTGGTGAAGCACATTTAGTTTGTTCGCTAGTATTACAGTGAATATCATATCTGAGTGAACTGTATTGCCACTATTAGGGAACAGAGTTGTCATTACCTTGAGTGGTCAATTATTCCTTATATATTAAAAAAAAACTTTTGCAAGGTTGGTCCATCAAGGTTATAAATAGATCCTTCTTACCCTAGTACACCACCTTTCAACATAACTGCTAGCGAGGGGATTTGGAAACAGTTACCCGAGAGTGAGAGAGAGAGAGTGAGCTTTTCTACATTAAACCTGCAGTTATTTCAAAGGTTATATTCAGGGTAGTGTGTTAACTATTGGGGATTTGTTTGGATTAATTTCAAGACTAACACAACAACCAGTCTCCGGGTCATTAATTAACTACTTAAGGAAAGGAGTTAAGCACGGTTAAACACTTCGTGTTATTTCAAAAATTTATTTCAGGGAAATATTTTAAATAACTAAGGAGATTAGATATTTTAATTTTACTTGAAACGCTAAACCAAATATATACCAGCAATGAAATTAAATACAGTTGAAAAATGTCACCCGGATATGGAATCAAACCCAGAATCTTAGGATAAATGTATCAAAACTCTACCCATGAGCAATCCAGGATTCATCTCGTACTCAGGATCATTCTTCATTCATAATTAATGGCAGTCTGTGATGGAAGTATGGATTCATAAGCTACTTGAGATATCATTGAATCACAGCCACTGGTGAGTCTGGGTCAAGCTTTATGTTGCCATTCATACAAGACCCTGAGCATGGGACTATTCCTGGATATATCAGTGGTAGAGCACTGGTGTGTTAAGCCAAAGTTCTCTGATTCTATTCACGTGTACAGGTGTCATTTTTCAACAGAATTTGATTAAAATTATTAGACATATCCATAGACAATTGTTTTTGTTAAAACCAAGTTGAGTTTCACCTTCAAAAATATAAAATGTCATATCCTTCTAGAGATATCTTGTCTTCTGTAAATTTACAAACTATTCAGCAGAAAATTACCTCCCTCTCCCTATGCGACTCTAGGCGCTCCATTTCTTTGGCTAGCTCCTCGTGGCTGTGCACACGTGCACATTCGGTGGCTGTCTGAGCATTTAAGTTGCGAATGTTGAGAGCAGTGTGATTCCAGTGGTACAGGAGCACAGCTGTCTCCCGATGACCCCTAGCACATGCCCACATCTGAACACAAAATTTTCTCAATTAAAATACTTTGAGTCACCTTAAATGCAATCATTACATTTTTGATAGACGAGTTCAACAAATTAAGCAATTTAAGAAGTGACGCACCAAAGGTGTGAACCCATGATCATCTTGACTGAGAGCATCCACTTCTGTTTCTAGCAGAAGAGAAGAGTTCTCTGCTCTCCAGTGAAGCATGGCACATACCAACCTGACAAATAAAACAACCGTGTAGTTTTACTTCGACAATTCAGAAAAAAATAAACCTGAATATGTGAAGAACTAATGTTTCTTAGAGATAAATAAAAGTGTAGTATTTGAAATGGATGGAAACTAAATACTCCCAAAACATTAGAATACAAAGACAATGTTTCTAATACAAATTACTGTCAAAGTGTAATATTTTTAAATGCTAACCCTACAAGAACTATAGTAAAGGGTGTGCAAAGTCCACTTGTTTTTTAAAATGAAGCAAACATAATATGTTATGTTATATTATGTGATGCACCACAGTGAAAGAGACCTTAAGTTATTTGAGTAAAATGTTCAGTACAGTTGATTTTCGTGTTTAGGATCGAATTTTATCATTTCCTTTTTTAAACTCGTAACGATATCTATATTCATTCTGAACATATTCCAGTCCCTATTAGTTCTAAAATCAATCGCTAAGTAGGATAAAAATACATTTTAGTACAGCTGTATCAATGTTATAAAATCGGACCTTAACTTACACCAAAAGTTTTATTATGGTATAAGTTAAAGTCTAATTTTCTTTACAGCCGGAAAAAGTGAAAAAAGTGTGTACTACAAATATAAAAATAAAACTAAAAACAATAAATTATAATAAAACCATTTAGTTTTATTTAAAATGTTTTAAATAAATTTTAATAAGGTTATAAAAAATAAAATAATAAATATTTTCTCATCCAACTTTTTGGTTTTTATATTTACTTAAATCCTTACAGTGCAGTAATAAATATTTTTTTAGCATTTTTGATAAATTCAAGAAAATTCAGCTACAGGTTAAACTAAAATTTGAATGACTATTTCAGAAAGTAATTATATAACAGAGGTAAACTTATTTCCACTCCTGCAAAAAGGATTTTCTTCATTGGAGTTGCAACCCCCCCCTTAATATCTATAAGGTGAGAGAGGCAGTAAATTAGGTAAAGAGTTACCTGAATGAACATAACAATTTTATTTAGTCAAAAAAAACAATAACAAGCTGAGCAAACAATCAACACCGCGTGAAGCGCGCTTTTCCGTCCATCGTGGAAATTAATAACATCAAAGGTAAACATAAACGTTACCTCCTCAAAACAAGTTACATTAAACCCATCAAAGGTAACGGTCCGGGATCTCAGTGACATGGTCTTTGGTTACTTCGCTAAATTGATTAGTTCCTAAACTGGTTACTCTAGCGTTTAAGTTATCCACCCTAGTATAAATATATATCTTTCTTACAGGCGCCCGTAGCAAACGTGACGTCATAGCAATTAAACAAGGCCAGAAGGAAATAATAACTTAACAACCCTAGGCGTTTAACTTGGCGAACAGAGTTGAGTCCAGAAACAGTTATACTTGAAAACAACATAAGCCGGGTTTCTAACCCAGGACCTGACAATCTCAGGTTTAAAAGCTAATATTGGCAAATGTATGAAATACATTTGAATCGGGCTCAGACCCTGAATATAAGTGGTGGCGAAAGCGACAGTCTAACTCCCAGCCGCGATAAGCGCGTAGCATAGTCAAAATTCAAATAAACATAAGTTAATAACAAAGTCCAAATAGTAATTTAGAAAGAGTTCCCCCCATGACGCCGAAATAGTAATTTTGGTAGGAAAGTAATATCCCCCGAAACCCAGTCGCTGCCCTCACCTCTTATCCTCGAGCCGGTGGGGTAGTAAGTGACCTGAGATCCCGGTACCGCTAGTATTTATACGAAATATAATTCTCAGAGAAGGGGGGGCGGATCGAAGGAAGGGAAGGTTGGAGAACATTACAAACAAGGGGGGAGGAGAAGTTCGAGACTCATATCGAACACGTAGCACCTTCGCGAAGCTCGGTGAAGGCGGAAACGGAACTCTTCTATCCATTTTCTCTGCTGGCCGAACACGTGGTCGATCCTCGTTGCCGGCAGGCGCGGACACGCCTTCAGTCAGTCCGTTGTATTTGGCGAGAGCGGAGGTCGCCGGTCAAGCTAGTGCCGCGTGTTGACCCAGTTGGCTGTCCCAGTTGGCGAGTGTTGTTACAATGTAAGTCGTTACATCGCTGTCCCAGTTGGCTGTCCGAGTTGGTGAGTGTTGTTACAATGTAAGTTGTTACAGAGTGTAGTAATGAATTTTCTTTTGCAGCATACTATCATTTCATATTAAAGACATTTCACCTATATAGCTGAATTCAGCATGAAAAACTGAATAAAATGAGCCATTTCACAGCAAAATCAGGTATGAATAAAAATATTAAGTTTACTTACTCTAATTACAAGCTAACTTTAACCTTAATTTTCTCAAAACTTTTTTTTTAAACTTATATTTTAAAATTATTGAAAAGTGTATTAATTGAGATAGAAAAAATCTAAAAACACAATCTTAATCAGCATACATTTCTTTATAAGATAACAGAAAAAAGCAAAATTTGTCTGTGGTAGGCTAAGGTCCCTTTTACTATGGGGCATCACATATGTGAAATATACTCAAAGATGAATTTAGGCTCCAATATTTAATTGTTAATTTATTTATGTGGTAAAAAAATATTGTGTTGTGCTTATGAATATAACTTTATGTACTAAAATAATTTATAATGTGTTTTTCAACTCAGTCATCTGAGGACAAATTAGGAACTACATGAATGGAAAAGTAGTGGCTCCGGTCTAGAAAAATTAGATTAACGGCCAGAGAGTTAGTGAAGCTGACCACATGACACACTTTCTATCCACAAAAGTTGGCACTATGTTCATCAGCAGGGGGCGGCCTCTCAATCGGGTGTCATAGCTCAATTGTGAGCTTAAGCTAAGGAGTTTTGTGGAGTTTTATTGCAAAACTGTTTGTAATACTTCATTCTAAGAAGATAGCTCAAGTTCCTATCATAACATGCAATTCAATTAATTCAGATTATTCATATTAATATAATTAATATAATAGGTAATGTACCCTTTAATTATCCTGAAAGGTAGTAAGCTTACCTTGTATTGTTCCACTATGGTGTAGCTTATAATATAGAGGCATTGCATAGCCTGTAAAGGTAAGACTCGTACTATTCAGGGTAAACAAAGTGTAAATAACAGCTCAAGATGGTAATAATAGGATATAAATAAGTCTTTTAGCTGTCAATTGTGTTGGTGAAACTTTGTAATCATCAAATCCTGTTTTTTTTTAATATTCTTTAAGAAAAGTTGGCGTTGATATTTTTAAGTTAAATCAAAGTTTCTGAATATATGCTAGCCCATACTATTGAATAAAAATACTCTTCAAAATATTGTCCTTTTATTATATTATTTATAAAATGAAGGGTAAAAGTGGTGGGGGGGTTAAGTTATACTACACAAATTTTCCAGTATGACTTTAATATCTCAAACCCTATAAGGACCCTAGCAATTTTTTTTTTAAATATCTTAATTATGTCTGAGTCGTCTTTTAACCATAATCTAAAGTGCTTTGTAAAGGTATGTAATTGATATCGATTTTCCTGGCTTTATTAACATTTGAGATCATATTTCCTTTTTTCAGTTGACTTGATATAAACTTATCTTTTCTAAGAAACGGCCATGTTTCTTTTTTTTATTTCATTTAGCTGCACATGTCAAGGGCATGGTCTGAATTCTGGGTAATATTGCAGAGACGCCAAGCCCCAAGCCAGATTTAGTTTCGCGCTTAAAGATAATTCCCTATTGGTCGATGAAAAGAAATTCGAATCTTTTTCTACGGGATTCACAATCAACAAGGCAGCAAGACGCTTGGCTTGCTGACGCCAGTTGAGACTCTCTACTCGTCTGAGTTAGTTGAAATGAACTCCTCTTCTGAGTTAGTTGAGATAGAATCCTCGTCTTAGGTGGTTGAGACTGACTACTAGTCTTATGTAATTGATAAAAAAATGTGCAAATAAAACTTAACATATAAAGTACAAGGAAGTCTTAATATTCAACAATATCACCCAATTATATAACCTCTGAAAATATATATATATTATTTTACAAATGGCGCTCAACGTGGAGGTTTTATAAGAAATGGCACGACAAGAAGAAGATTTATTGTATATGTTACAATTCGCATTCAACGCGGGGCTCGTCGACGATAAGAAGAAATAAATGTAAACTGTTATAGGTATCATTAATGTCTAACTCAATTAGAGTTAAAAAAGGGACTTTCACCCCTTTCCCCATCAAATGTTTATTAGTTGTTTCTCTATATTCAATGAAATGCATGTTTGAACCTTGAGAAGCCCAAGGAGGCAGCAAGGTGCAGGAGAGTCATCCCACGAAGACTGGAGAACCACGTGGAGCCACTGACCTCGTCTCCTGACCTCCACAACCTGCTGGTCATGTGCTGACAGTAGCTGACCATGCGGTCCTCAAAGTTGTTCTGATTGAACATCACAGAGCCTTCCACCTGACACACATACATTAATATACAAACATTTGATTTGATTACACCAGAAATTGTTTGTAGTCTCCATAAACCATTTAACGCTGTCAAAAGGAGGCGAGCTCATCTACACCGGCAATTTTCAACCTTTTCAAACTCACGGCATACTGAACGAGGCAAGGCGTTAAAATTGTCAAGGTACACCATTCATTTTTTTCAAAGGAGAGATCTTATCATTAAAAAATCTAGTATTAAGATTGTGTTTAAAAGTTCAATATTGTAGTTAAAATTCTAATAATAGTGTTGTTTAAAAAATAAATTGATCATGGATTTAATTCTATTTCTTGATTTTCTTTGATTTTTCCCCAAACTACCGCGTCACCCCTTCTGGCCCTTTGTGGCACATCGGTTGTAAAAACCTGATCTACAGGGTGTTAAATGTGGCTGGGGGCCAGAGTTTTATGTAATACAGATCTTTTACTTAAAATGGATTCCAATTAGTATTAAATTGAAGTCCCTCTTTAAGAAAAAAACAAAAAACAAAAAACAAATAGGAAATCGGTATATAGGAGAGTTTTTTTGTACACATTTTTTCTTTCATTCTTTTAAACTAAAATCATATTTATGTCTTTTATATTATTGATGAAAATCATTAGGTGACCGGTAATGTTATATACATACTATACATATTTTATTCAATTTAATTTAAATTTAAAACCCATTCATTTGATACCCTTGTTTTTGGTGTTATCAACATATGTCTTGACCTGTTTCAGTGGTTGAATTGTCTAACTAAGGAATCATTCTTGCTATAGACTAGACTACTGATAGCAAGGATATTAGGGTTTGAATCCAGATCGGGTGTATTGAGGATGATTTATCCTCTAAGATGGTTTTCCACTTTCCCTCCATGCAAATGCTGGTAAACTTACTCTGAATTCAACTTTCCTAATTCTTAACACATTTACATAAATAGTTCCTATGGGACAACCTGAATAAGTAGTGGGATGTGGCTTGAAAAGCATATCTCCTAATCAAAAGTATGTCAACTTTCTACATCTTATAATAATAGATAAATTGAGGGTGACCTGGCGGTCTAGGGGTAAAGTGTCGGACTTCTGTCCTGAGGTCCGGGGTTCAATCCTTGGTCCCGGCACAGATCTATCTGATTACCAAACCCTTCCTTCACCTCTGACAAGACGTGTATTAATCACAACTTGTGAATGTGGGGAATACCAGGCCTCCACCGTGGTTCGGATCCCACGTTAAACTGTAGGTCCTTCATTTCATCTCACAATCACCCTACCATTACACATTAGTGTAAGTGTGTACAACCCGAACGGGTAGTTAGATGCGGTGCTAATAATAATAATGATAATAATAATGATAATGATAATGATGATGATAATAATAATGATGATGATAATTATAATGATGATAATGATAATGATGATGATGATGGTGATGATGATGATGATGATGATGATGATAATGATAATGATAAAATAATAATAAAATAATAATAATAAAAAATAATAATAAAATAATAATAAAATAATAATAATAATAATAATAATAATAATAATAATAGATAAATTGTTTTAAGCATCTTAATATAAAATTGTTATGATAACAATAACACAACCAAACAATGAAACCCACCATCTCGCCTCCGTCAGGTTCCTGTTTGATCTGAAGACGACCATCCACAGCTTCCAGCCTTTGCAGCAGCGTGAATTTGAGCATGTTGTCATTGCTCTTCTCCTCGCTGCAGGCCTGGGATCGATCCTCTTGCGGAGGTTTCTTGTACTCAAAGATGACAGAATTTGAGATGACAAATCCCTCGCAGGCCACCTGAAGTGTCACCAGACCCACCTCATGTGCTGAAATTGAAACAAACATTTTAATTTTGATCTCTAAGAATTGGCTCTTCTAGTATATTTTAGGGTTGTCTGGGTCCGTTTAGTAAAATGCCTCCATCTCCCTGTGTCCTAACACCATTCCTCCTCCCGCATTCTCTTCCACTCTCCTCCTCTCACTTGCACACTTGCTGCTATCGGTTCCTCCCATCTCTTCCTTGGTCTCCCTTGCTGTCTATTCCCTATATACTTCATATTCCTTAATCTTCTTGGAATCCTCTCCCCTTCCATCCTCATGTGTCCATACCAACTCACCCTAGCTTCCTCTAATATCTCATGTACCCCTGGTACCCCAATTCTAGACCTTAAGTTACATCTTCATTCCTAATTCTATCTCTTCTGGTGACAGCTAACATGCTCCTCAAAAACTTCATTCCCATGGCCTCCACTTTCCTTGTTTCTCTTTGAAAGTCCAAGTTTCCACTACATATGTAACTATAGGATGAAGTATGCTCTGTACGGAACTTCTTTACACTTCAGGAGCTCTTCTATTTTCTATATTAAGTCTCTTACGCACTTGTAGAAAACCTCTCCCTGGTGCACTCATCTCACTATATCCTCTTTGCCGCCCCTTTTTGCCTCAATCACACTACCAGGATACTTTACATTCTTTGTTTCTTTCAAATCTACTCCATTTAGTTCTATCACCTTTCTTGGTCTTGTTCTCCGTCTTTTCATCACCATCACTTCACTTTTCACCAATACTAAACTTCATTCCACACTCTTTCACTTCATAATTCCATTGCTGCAGTATGTATGGTGTGAACACCTCTGTACTGATGGGCCGGGGTTCTATCCCCAACTAGATGCAATGGTGGTGAATTTCAACTTTATAGTTCCATGAGGCCATGTACCTTTCCTTAGAATTTACCTTCTTCATTTCGTTCCCATTTTTTTTAGATAACTTAAGTTATTGATAGTTGATACTCACACTTGAGTGTACTAATACAAAAATACATTTGCAATAAACTAATCTTGTTGCAATGCTTTTTCAACTAATAGGATACTGAAATCTAAACAAATGTATATAAAAAAAAACCAATAAAGTTGTCCGTCACTGTCATCATCATCATCATCAGCAGCAGCAGCATCAGCATCATCATTGTCTGGCACAACCTTTTCCATTCCTGTCGATCTTTCAAAGCTTATTCCTCTGCCACATGCCTCCAGTCCTCTCCTTTAGCCTCCATGCCCTTCTAAGCTTGGCCCATCCACTTCGTCCGTGGTCTTCCTCCCTTCTCATTACTCTGTAGATCTCTCCAAGCTTATTCCTCTGCCACATGCCTCCAGTCCTCTCCTTTAGCCTCCATGCCCTTCAAAGCTTGGTCCATCCACCTCGTCCGTGGTCATCCTCCCTTCTCATTACTCTGTAGATTTCTTAGTTATTCTGTCATCCTCCCTTCTCATTACTCTGTAGATTTCTTAGTTATTCTGTCATCCTCCATTCTCATCTTATGTCCTAACCACTAAAACCTTTTCCTCTTCGACCTCTCTTATGGTGGTATACCCTTTCAGCTCTCCCTAATTTTTCTCGTTCCTTATTCTATCTCTCTTTGTAACATTTTCAATAACTCTAGGAAACTTCAATTGTGCAGTCTGAAGTTTATTTAAATCCCTCCTCATCCATGTCCAGGTTTCAAAGCCATACACCAATATGGGTTAAAAGAAGAATTAGTCGTATCAAACTAGGTCCCTCATAATTCTTTATTAAAGAATTGGTTTAGCTAAGGAAATATGTACAATTTATTACCTAAACAGAGATATATAAAACGGTATTGATGAAAATACTTTTTAATCAATATAATTATATCCTAAAAAAAAAAATTGTTGAAGTCTGGAAGGCCAAGGAGGAGTGAATAGCCACAAGTGTGCGAGTGAGAGGAGAAGAATGGACAAATGTAATGGAGGAATAGTGTTGGAAGGACAGAGAAGGAATAGGCATTTTACTAAACTGACCCCACCACAGACTGGAAACAGTTCATGATGATGATTTTCTGATGTTTGTCCCTTTAAGTGTATCTCAAGCTGAATGTTTACCTGGGCAATAGCAGCGAAGAACGCCGCTCTGCACAAGCGTGGTGGGAACGGGAAAGGTGTCAAACAGGACTGTGTAAGGGGAGGTGGTGGAATACCATGGTCCTGTTACCAGAACTTTCACTCCACCCTGAAACAAAATAATACAACTCACCTCAAGCAGTCATGACAAGAAACACACAATCACAAAACCACACACAAACATGCACACCCAGTGGAGAAGTTTAAGTAATTTCACCTCTGGATACGCCCACTCAGGGGAGTAATCTGTGATGTTAGCTGTGCCCTCTCTGTAGTCCATCCTAGGAGAGGCCTGCTCGTTGCTCTTCTCCAAAGCCCCTGAGGAAGTGTTGCCTCCAACCTTACCCCCTTCTACTCGACCGTGGGACTCTATGAGGTTCGCATTCACATCGTCCGAGGAAGGCTCCAGAATCTCCAGTTCTGGGAAGTCACCCAACATATCAAACGCATCCAGGTTTACAAAAACATCATCGTCAACATGTGTCGGGGATACTACAACATCACAACTGTCTATAAAGTCCATGGGATTTATATCGGGGACAATTACATCCTCAGGCGACATCTCCTCGCGTGACGCGGTGATGGATTTGGACGCAATAATGTGACCTCCAGAGAGCATACCCACCCTGCCTCGGTTGTCATTGAGCTCGTCCGAGCACGACAGAGGCATGTTGGCCGAGAGAGTCCTCTGGATATCCTCCTGAGAGAGATCCAAAGTCTCATTGAAGAACCCGCCCACCAAGGATATGGTTTCAGTGTTCTTCATGTTGACACCACCAGTACTGGACCCTATCACTAATACCGTGTCACTGCTGCAATAGGTTGGTTTAATGTCCAAAACATCCTCACCACTGGTGTCCATGTGTTTCGTTGGTGTATGAGGGGCACTGCTCATGATGAAAGAAGAAGAGTTTGACAGGGAGATGTGCTGCTGTTTGGGGGTGCTGTTGCTCCTTATAGTGTGTTTGTCTCTGCTGCTCTTATTGGAATACGTCGCGCTACCACTGGTATCAAACACCATCGCTACATTACCATTGGTTATGTCCATCTTAGTGCTGTTGTCGATGTTGTTGTTGCTCAAGTTGAGGGAATTAATACTGGTGGATGTATTTGTATCGGAGACAGACGTATGACAACAAGACGAAGCTGGGGAGTTTGTCTCCATCGCCTCTTGCTTTAAGACTATGGGTTTGGCGAGCTCTTTGTTGTTATGGGGATGATGGTGATGATGGTGGTGTTGGTGGTTCCGCTGGTGGTGTGAGCTACTGTTGGTGCTGCAGACGAATGAAGTGACCGCCACAGGAGAGACAAGTGACTGATGCGCCGATACGTTGGAAGCAGTACTGGAGCTGTTGAGGATAAGAAGACCACCCCCACCTTGTATTTGGGAAAGACTAAGCACAAGGGGAGGGGCTGAGGTAGTTGCAGGGGTGTTGTGAGAGTGGGAGAGATGGGAATGCAAGCGCTGCTGTTGTTGGTTGGCTGTGTTGGTGGACATATTGGACGAGGTGTTGCCGCTGGCTGCAAGAATTATACTTCCTGAGCCCGTCGTGGAAGATACCTGTAAATAAAGGTAAGAACAAATCTATAATTGATATTTATAACTAATAAAAATCGAGAGTTTGTGTAGGAAAATGTTTTAGAGCAAGCATTTAAGTAAACTAAATAGAGACCTTTAATTCAGGGTTAAAAAACATATCATGATATTTATATAAAAATAAAAATATTTAATATATATATGATATATATAGGATATGTGTAGAGGTCTTCATATATATCATCATAAATTGTCATATCAATTCACACACGCACGCACGCACGCACACACACACACACACACACACACAATGTAAATGATTGTGTGGATAAATTGAATGTAAGGAAATAGTCATATACATTTACATTCCGTAATTAATAATTAGTTAAATTATTTATATTATTGTGTATGAATAAAATAGATTTAATTATTTTAGTCAAGGCACCTAAATTAGAGCTTTTCAGTCTGTTACAAAGATTTTTTTAACACATTTATATAGATAAGTACAAGTTGTAACCACAACAATGAACAGTGAAAAAAAAGAAAAAAGAAAAGAAAACAAAGTCAAACCAATGCTTGTGAATGTGTTGAACATATATTAATGCTAAATTAAAGAATACAAACAAGAAGAATTTTCAATCATCACTCAGTGTATCAATCTCAGATGTAATATAATCTTCATCTTGGTTTAAAAGAGTAACTGTTAACTAAACTAACATTTTGGCTTTCAACTTCCCCTTCCTTTGACTCAAGTATTTGAACAAAAATGTTTATTTATGTTCCTTTACATTACCCAACCAATTTCTTAATTTTGATTGGACTGTGCCAAAACTTGAAACATTTTGTTCAAGGCTTGTTGTTGCTGCTGCAAACGCTGTCAACAACTGTTCACACAAATTTAACGAGCACTTTCTTTAATTTTGCCCAATCAAACCATGCAGCAGATTCTGTAATATTAACTAATTTCTACCAAGTCAATGAATGGGTGGTACAAAACTGCTTACCAAACAAATATAAGAGAAAGGACGTATCAGCTGTTGATAGAGCCATAGCTATTGGGATAAAACTAATACTGATATAATTTTAATGTTAAAGCTACTTACTTCTCTTTGTTTTTCAGTTAGATTTCGTCCACGGAATCTAAGATCCCACAAGTTCGCGAAGTAGTATAGAAGACCTAATACCATATTCTTATGTTTTACAAAATGTGTTTGTACAATGTGTGGTTGATCTCTTAGGTCATTTTCTAACTTTGGAAGCAAATGTCTTAAAAAGTGTTAATTCATTTATCGTAATATATATCAACAGATAAATATAAACATATTTATCATGATATATATCTTGATGTATATCTGTTGATATACATCCTCTAACCCTGCTTTAATTATCAAACAGTGCAGGATTTGAATCAATACTTTTTAATCAACAGTAAGATCATCTTCCATGTAAAACAGTAGATTCATTTATTTATGTGAGCTGCAAATAACCTGATTGTTGTTGTCAGAACTGAGGGAGGTCATGTTGACGACCGCTTGTCTGCTAGTGTGGTCAGTCGTATTGGTGGTCTTGGCGGCAGAGATACGCCTCATGGGGTGGGAGCAAGTCTTGCCATCAGCACAGGTAGAGTCTGGGCAGCCGCATTCAAGCTGCTTAGTTAGGGCAGCCGCGCGAGCAAGCCGTTGTTTCTCCATCAGCTGTGTGACAATTGCCTCGACAGTCTCCGCTGTCTGAAACAACATGCCACCAACACAGATTGACATACATAGACCTAAAATCAGTACTTCTTGAACAGAGCACATCTACCAAATGGAGTCCTAGCCATAATATAGCTTCCTAACAAGAGATTGAGTGGTGCTTGACCCGCTCATAATAAAAGGATTATGTAATGAATTGATTTATTGTTTGTTTGTTAGGATTTTATTTTTTGTAGCAATAAGTAGTAATAACATGTATAAACATAGAATATAAATGACATAAGTAATACGAACACTAGCCCCGAAGGGGCTCTCGGACGTTAAACAACATAGAAACAAAATAAACATTAAACATTACACCCCTTAAAGATTAGTTAATCCTTTTATTCAAACTAGTATTCAGATTTATCTTAAATACTACATTCAGATTAATAATGTTAGGCAGAAAGTTTAAGTATTTTGTCAGTTTTAGTCTTAACTTACAAACAACATCCACACTATGACATTCTAAGTAACAACACCTGTTGAAGGACGACATCTCAATTGGAGATGATGCTGTATTTGTAATGGGATAAAGGATATTATTAAAAACGCTGTTAATCATGGAACATGGTAGGGACTAAAATTAATAAATAAATAGTGGTATTATAACAAAGAGTTGTGTTAAAATATTTTGACATGTTTAGAATTGAAAAAGATATGTATTGTCCAGAGCTATTATTTGTTTGGATATTGTTCTAAATAATAATTAATATCTGATAAGTAATATATTCATTTTATTGTTTTATATGGCTATAAGATACTGTTTTGTATTTAACTGTTTATTTTATTTTTAAATACTTTTTACTTATCGGTGACTAACAGAAGTAGCCGGACAACGCTTTGCTTCAAACAGACAAAACACAAAAATATATTCATTTTATTTCTTCCGACCCAGTTTATAAAGAATTTAAAAAAATTTAGTCAAAAATTTAAAATTACAGCTCTGAGATTTGCATATTTGTACATAGATACTAATAGTTTTTAAATGTCAGTTCTCTGCGTGCAGTAGATATTGCTCAATGCTTATGACAAACAGACAAACAAACTCTCCTTTTTTAAAAAACTTTTGTTTCTTCTCATTAATTTACCATCAAATAAAAACTTTTATCAAGGATAAAAAGATTTAGTATAAATGATGTGGTCATTCTTTCATTTTTATTAGTTATTTTTATTATTTTTATTAGGTAGTTACCCACCTTGGTGGCATAGTTAGCTAACATGCTAGTTTCGTGTTGAGCTAGACTGCTGAGGACCGGGAGATCAAGTTTCAAATCTCAGTCAGGTGAACTGGGGG
>CABFVZ010000600.1:211097-222594 GCA_902151445.1 Timema monikensis | reverse complement strand
TTAAATGGTTTTTCACTCTTCCTCCATGCAAATGCAGGCTCACTTCTTTTAAATTCAACCTTCCCAATTCCTAACCCATTAGTGTAATTAGTACTTAAGCGTATAGCCCAAACGGGTGGTAAGATGTGGTGCTATGTAAATAAAATAAAAATTGGTTAGTTTTATTAAATTATTTTTACTATTTTAAATTTAGATATAAAACAATGCGATAGAACAAAGAAGATGAGAAGATATACCACTTAATCAAAAGAGAGAAAGAAGTCGTTACTTACCGATATCTCCAATTCGTTGTTGAGGTCTGGTTCATCTTCACTGAAAACTAAATTGAAAATAGAAATTAGTTAAATTTTCATAATTATGATATTCTAGCATAATTTTTTGCTAATAAAATACAATTCAAGATAAGATAGAAGGAAAAATAACTTTTATTAAAATATTTCAAAAGATTTAAAACTGCAAGCCATAATTTTTTATGTTTGTTAAAAATACTTAGTGAATACTAAATCAAGACAAACTACATAAGAAAAGTATTAAGATACTATTTCCGAAAAATNAAAAAAAAAGGAAGCATAAGCCAAAAAAGCCAATATAAGTCATCAAGACAGCATTTTATATCAAGCATTTTCAATACTAAAAATAGTATGCGGATAAATCTAATATAATGAAAAAATTTCATACAAACTTCTGACCTAAATTTTATTTTATTTAATCATGATTATTTTATATATAAATAATCATATTTTCATAATTTTAATGGTTAAGAGAATACATAATTCAGGGAATATAGAGATAATAAAAAGGCATGTATTTTTTGCAGACACGTGCTAATTAAAGTGTAGATACACATTTTCAGTGTTATTGGGCATTGTAAGATAACAAACTAACAAAATAATATCTTGGCCAGTCAGAGCGTAGCTCAAGTAAGTAGTGTGTCTGCTTAGTGGCCTAGGAGTACTGAGGTTAATACAGAATCTAACCATCTAAACATATTATTATTATTATTATTATGTATTGTGATTATTTACTTTCATCAAATAGTAAAGTAGTAGCTTGGGTATTTGTATTTGAATTATTGAGGATAAAACACTACCATCCACTTGAATGTATAGACAAAATGGCTCTTTAAAACATAAATGAAACAGGTACAGTACATATTGGTCATAAATTGAATAATAAAATGCCAAGAGCATTTTAAGAAACATTGTATAGCAATTTATATATCAAAAACACTCTAAATTGTTTGAAACAGTGAAAGATTTAGCATTTAATCGGTTTACATAAAAACTAATCACTGTTTGCTTATTGGATGAACTTTATAAATCAAGATAGGTAAACATGAGACTATTATTTGTTAAAAAAACAAAAAACTGCAAACATGAATCACATTTACAAAATAAATTACCAAATTTTAGCATAGGAATAGCAATCATATACAATTCTTGTTTAGGCTAAAATTATTTTAACGAACTTATTAACAAAGATTATATAGAGAAGAATGTATTTAATTCAACTTTTATGTTTATAGCCCTAAGTTTATATTTCAAATAAATTAATAACTCTCTATTAAGTGACAACATTTGAAAGTAGCATGTGTTATAAAATAACATGTGCTATAATAGTTAGCACACATAGCAATACCAAAAATGAGGCACAAGGAAAAATTTATATGTAAAAATAATATTTTACAGATTAAATATTAACATCACAAGGAGCTCAATTTAAGTAACAGAAGTAATGCACCTCAAAGAATAATGTTTATTTGATTCATAAAGGTGTGTGAAGCGTTGAAATATTGAAGTCAAAATTGAAGGTCAAATTTCCTTTGCTTTGACCTTGACACTCACAATAATGTTCGCATCTAAAAAATTAGAAGGTAAAAAATATAGATATATTATAAACAGATTTGAAATGTCTCACCAAACATGACATATTTCAACGTATAGTAATTTTTAGAAGAGTTATTAAACAATATTTTAACAACTAGTGATTAAATTACAACTATAACATAAACATGGATAAATTCATACATGTTAGCATAAAATAATACTATGTGTTTTGTTGTTTTCTCTGAGACTTTCTTCTATCATGCTAATGCATTTAATAGGTTATTCAAAAATTAAAAGTAGTATTAGGTGATAACAAAAACAACAACTTATCTTCGACTTTCACTTTGACTGTTTCAAGCTTTGCTTCGACTTCAAAAATTCCTTCACACACCCCTATTAGTTTTCACCAATTGCATTTCTTATGCATTTTTTTAACACCACTCTCAGAAGTATCATGTGTGGGCCTGACTAAAGATCAGGCACCTAAACAAATGCATTCAAAATGAAGTCCAGCAAAGCACCAAGCGATACACAGACATATTTGTGTGTGTTGCCAATCAAAATGTTTCAAGTAAGCAGGAGAGGAAAGGAATACAGATAAGAATATGAAACTAATGGGCTGTTAGACAGTTTCAAAATTATGAGCAAATCATAATTAAAGGAGTAAACAAAAGTTAGATAGATGTAATACACGAATATAAAGAGAACATAGAAAGCAAGATGTCTATTTTATTCAAATATCATTGTACGTGCCAAGTATATGTGAAAGTTATCAGTAATATCGTGAAAAAAATCAGAATTTTGTTACTAAAAAAAATCAAAATATTCCATCAAATGAAGTTTAACATCCCGAAACCTTACACAATCATGCATGACTTACAAAGTAACTAAGCATGAAAGTAATTTAGCACTAGGACATGTCATCAAGAAAAATGGAAGGATGAATAGAAAGGAAATAGAAAATAGATTAACATAACAAAAAAACTTTTCCACTCTACAACTCATATGAATTAAACAATTTTTATTAAAAGCTTCAATATATTTGTAAATAATTATGTAATTTGTATAAAATTGGCTAGTGAATTTTGAAATAGGATGATTATATATACCTACATTATTAAACTTGGGCAGGGAGTAAGGGGAATTCTGAAAAACCAATTTTAGGCAACTATGTATGGTAGCAGATGCATTACTTTCCTCTGAGTGATGGTTGGCATGAGTGACTAGCAGCCCCGTTTAATCAGGCAAGGGGCCATGCAAGTAGGAAGAAATATTTGCAGCCATAATAAGAACTTACTATTCACATAGTTAAATTTGTGTGGACACAGAAATAATGCGCTATTTAAAACTGAGTGACTGTAAAATACTCTTATGTGAAATAAATCTCCTATGTGGATTTCATTTTTAAAAAAATTGATCAAAGTTAAATATTTTTTTAAATTGTAAAAACAATCAAACCTATATAGCAAAATAAACCGTACTTCATAAATGACTGTTTTAATACTTAGATACATACTTTAGGGTTTCAATACAAGTCAATGTTCTGTAAGGACCCGCCTCGGTGTCGTAGTTGGCTAACGTGCTTGTCGTGTTGAGCTCGAGGTTCGAACGAATCTCGGTCGGGTGAACTGGGGGTGGTTTTTCCTAAATGGTTTTCCACTCTCCCTCCACGCAAATGCGGGTTCACTTCCTCTAATTCAACCTTCCCAAATCCTAATCCATTAGCGTAAAGGGTTTATCGAGGCTATTTTTAAAAATACATCTCTCTTAGTAAGTATGGTTTCATGTACAGAATCGGCATACTTTGTGGATTATATCATAGGGGTACTCCATTGCAATACATGATATTACAAGCAATAGATGTATACTTTCTATGTAAGGTTTACACTAGCATTTATAAAACAGGTTGCAGGGATATAATGAAAGAAAATTAAAAATGAAGAGACTATCAAATAAACTATAAATTGTAGGTAGACCTGCTTTGGTGGCTGTATGGTCTAGTGCATTACTCTCGCAGTAGACTTTTTCTTTTCCATCCATTATTATTTACAGCCTGTGGCCTGGGTCAGTTATTTATTCAAGCCATATATTTTTCCACTACTGGCTTTCTAGGCATGTCATAGCTACACATGTCTTATAATCTATCTTAAGTCTAGGACAGGGACAACATCCAGTCCTCTGCTGTTAATTTATCACTGTGAAAGGGTAAAACCATATTTTCATAGGTGACCTGGCGGTCTAGGGGTAAGGTGTCGGACTTCTGTGCCGGGGATCCGGGGTTCAATCCCGTAAGTGCGTATAACCCAAACGGGTAGTAAAACGCGGTGATAATAATAATAAAACATATTTTCATCATGATAAATTTTCGGTCATGCCGGGAATCAAATCTGGGACCCTTAGCTCAGTAGTCCGACACACTAACAACTGAGCAAAGGTGCCGGACTTGCAATAGACTAGACTGCCAAAGAAGGGGAGATCGAGGTTTGATCCCGGTCGATTGTACTGAAAGTGGTTTTCCCTCCACGTGAATGTGCCAATTTGACCTTCCTAATCCATACTACATTAGCGTGATTAGTACATAAGCATATAACCCAAACTGGTGGTAAGACACGGTGCTTGGAAAAAATTAGTTAAGTAATGATTATTGTAGACTAAAACTTTCTTGTACATTTTTTTAGCTAAATTATATTACAAGAAAAATACATTTTTATATTATTTGAAAAAGACAGCACCCTTATAAAATGTAAAACTTGAGTTTGCTCCATAAATTTCAAAGTCAAAACCTTTTGTTCCTCCAATTATATAGCGATTTCACAAAATTTCTGTGTCCTAATTGATGGAATAGTTATGAATTATAAAAAAAAAATATCTTGAAGAATTTATTTAATGATATTAATGGAAGACTATACAGGAAATAATAATGGGAACAAATAGAAGGACAAATAAAAAAAACAAGGGAACAATGTTCACAATTTACACTGCTGTCACAGGACTATTATTATTTCCTATTAATTCTTCCATTTATACAATTAAATTATTTATGTACTTCAAAAATAGAGAATAAAAGTTTTATTTAAAGTGTTATATTTAAAACACTTTATTTAAAAAAACAATTAGTAGTAGTTAAGTGAAAAAAAAATTGTTGTTACTAAACATATTCAATATGAATACTAAATGCTTATTTTATTATTCCAAGCTGAAGTTTCATGAGCAAAAGCCGCCTATTTGTTACTGTTTTAGTTCAGATTAATAATCAAAAGTATCACTAAATAATAAACTTGATCTTTTAAATGAAGTTTAAAAAAACATAATTTCAAATTAACTAAAGCAATCATACCAAGAGTATGCTTGTCTCATAGAAAAACATTCTTGAGTACCTATTAATTTATACAAATGGTGGGAAATTAAAATAATATTGTAAACATTGTTAAAATGTTTTTCGCAATAACCCTAAATGATATTTATTGTTTTTGAAAGTGTTTTATATAATAATGATTTTGAATTTTATATCCTTGAGATTTAAGGAAGAAAAAAAAAATTAGTTAGCAAAATATTGTGTGAAAAGTTTTTTTTACATAATAAAACTATGTACGGGCCTAATTTTCCTGAAAAAAATGCAAACCTTTCAAGTTAATGTGTGTGTCTCTTCCCTGTCATTAGATGTTGATACTACAAGAAAAAGAGGTATAATCCCAGCCCTAGTGTTCTAGGAGTGAAAGAATTTGAGAAAGAGAAAGATAGATAAGAGCATGCAGCAAGCAGCAACATTGATGTCTGTTGGACTTCACCCGAATGCTGGACACTGGAGTAGGAGGAGGGGGCTGGCGACTCACACATGGGCTTTAGTTGTGACACTAACTCTTCCTTCGTCCATTCCTTCTTGTCCCCCCACAGCGCAAGGCTGGGTGTGATCACCGCCAGCTTATTGTCATCTGGGTATGGCACGTTCAGGTAGTGGACTAGGACAATGTCTGGGTTCTGTAAGGATAGAAAACAGTGGGTGTTTAGTTGTGACACTAATTCTTCCTTCGTCCATTCCTTATTTTGCGCTATATTTAGCATGATTACCACAAACTACCATACTGCTGCATATTTAGGGGCATACTGAATAACACTGGTTTTATCAGATATTACTAAACATAGATTGGACTCATGCAGAATCAGTAGCGTCTCGTGACCAAAATTCTTAGGCAAGCTTGGAAGGGGTGCCCCCCAAGTTTAAAAAGGGAGGTCCCTTTTTTTTTTTTTTTAATTTCTGATGCTTCAAGAAGTTATTTGGAGGTGTTTTTTTAATGATAATTGTGGCTTTCTGTGATTTACATTATTGTGTTATTACTTATTAAAGACATATACTTATAAACTTTAGTTTGTTAGTTTTCACTGATACACACATCAAAACAAAAAAACCTGCTACAATAAACTCCACAAAACTCTAAGCCTTGTACACACGACACAACTTTTTGTACAAAAAGTTGTGCAAGAAATTGTACAATATCTTGGTCATGTGGATTGCATAAAAATTTTAGCTGGTGACTGTTCACACAGCATTTGTGTTTGCATACAATATTTAAAAATTTTTTTTAAAAAAATTGGGTTTTGTCCCTTTTATGGAAAAATAATGATTGAATGATTTGTAAAATATTGGTATTTAATGTAAATAATTTTTTAATTATCCCTAAATATTATGAAAATATTTTTTTTCAATTTTTCAAATTTTTTAAACAGTTGAAAACCTTTATATTTGGGTTTGACCTCCTTCAATAATAATTATTTGTTTGTTTTCAAGCATTTATCTGTTTTTCTTACAATAATTTTTTTTTTTAATGTCTAGCAGATGAAGTTTTTGTGTTTACAACTCAAAAGTTGTACAAGAAAAATTAATGATATAAGACACATTCTATTTCCTGAAATTGTATACAATAAGTTGTGCAAAGCAGATCTAGTACAAGTGTTGGTGTTCACACGACGCCATCTTCAGGCTGCAAATTACTTTACAACTTTATGTACAAGAAGTTGTGTTGTGTCCACTGGGCTTAAAGATGTGTAGGCACGGGGTCAGTACCTAAACTAGACAATATTAATTTCCCCTTTCATGCCTCTATTTATTGAAAGAAGAAGAAAGGGGGTAGTGGGTTCGGTTCTATTCATCACCTTTCAGGCAAGAGAAGTTGTAGCTCGGCTGTTTGCACCCGCAGCTCTTCCCCTTCTCTCCCTTCCGAAATCTATGACGTCACAAATAAGAACCACACTAGCTAGAGCAATGGGAAGAAAGTCGGACAAATACCGAGTTTCAACCACCATTAGATGGACTAGCGCACGTCTTGCATGCATGTTACGGTCACTGTCATGCATGGGATTTTTTTTTTTAAACCCACTGATGCTTGAATTACATTTAAATGATTACAAGGAGAATATTTGTGCAGACATAAATAAAATAATTACATATCTTCAATCAAAGGCAAGCAGTGCTTGCCTTGCTTACCCTGACACGACGCCACTGTCCAGAATGTTATATTATTTGTTGCATATGTCTATGAAATTATATTGAAATAAATAATACCAAAGGTGTTCACCAATAATAATTATTATTAATAATAATAATAATAAATAAATAATAATAAATACATTAATCATAATACACCCTAATTTTTATAAGAAGCGCACTTTTGACCACCAAAATTGATTAAAAGTCACTAAAATTTGGTATTCTAGAATTGTGTCTTATGTGATTTATTAATTAGAAAATTCATCTGAAAGTTATCATAAGCTTCCTTATCAATAACTATATAATTTATCTTTTCATAATCAATAATTAAGAGGAATAAGAAAGTAAATACAAATGTAAAATTTTTGTCCACTTTTGTGGTAACCATAATTTCCATTTCTCAAATAACCTTCCTATGAAAATCAGACTCAAGCTATCTATTATTATTCCTAATTAGCTATAGTTTGTACTATACTACTCAAGTCAACTATGTGAATACAACTGAGTCAGTGATGGGTGAAAATGGAAGGAAAGGAGTAGAACAGATAAATGCCAGCCACCAACACCTTTCCTAAGTAGTTAATTATCATTGACTTTAAAATCTGTTACCCAAACATACATACACACCCGGATTAAACCCAAATACCTACCTATTGTTAGTACATTGGGAAATGAAGGAACAGGGAATTGTATTGATATGTTTACATACAGACAAGGGTAATTTGTTTTTATATTAAGGGGTGTATATCAATATCTACTTAAGAATGTTTAAAAACTTTTCTTAAAAGCTTCTCCTCAAATTGTGATGCATGCAGGATTACACAAAATTTTCTGGAACAGGTGGTATATTTCCCCTAATTCCAACAATTCCCTAAATGCACAGCAATAAACTAACTGTAATTTTGTTTTTCTCCTTTCTGAGCACATCATTGCAAATAATACCATAAAACATATTCAATTAATATAGATCACAAAATCTGTAGTAAAAAGGGACTTATTTCAAATGTACATGGCTTTGATTTATCTTAATAACTACTCATTTATTACATGATTGAAATCAATTTCAAATTCACACTAAATTTAATTGTAATAGCTGAACCCTCTTGGAAAAAGAATAGTTTAAGAAACTTAGTTAAATTATTTATGGTTATTATAATGTTTTTTTAAGCCTATTAGCTTACTAAAGAGATCAATGAGAAGACCTAGAGGGAGATTGATTAAGGTATAGTATGTAATGAGGTGGACTAGATATAACTAGCTCATGATAGGGATAGTATGTAATGAGATGGACTGGATAGAACTAACTCAAGATAGAGAGAGTGTGTAATGAGATGGGCTGGATAGAACTAGCTCATGTTGGGATAAGGTGTAATGAGGTGGACTAGATAGAACTAGCTCAAGATAGGGATAGGGTGTAATGAGATGGACTAAATATAACTAGCTCAAGATAGGGATAGTATGTAATTAGGTGGAATGGATATAATTAGCTCAAGATAGGGATAGGGTGTAATGAGGTGGACTGGATAGAACTAGCTCAAGATAGGGATAGTATGTAATTAGGTGGACTGGATAGAACTAGCTCAAGATAGGGATAGGATGTAATGAGGTGGACTGGATAGAACTAACTCAAGATAGGGATAGTATGTAATTAGGTGGACTGGATAGAACTAACTCAAGAATGGAATAGGATTTAGAGTGTAAGGTAGGTGGAATGGATATAACTAGTTCAAGATAAGGATATAGTGTAATTAGGTGGACTGGATATTACTCGCTCAAGATAGGGAAAGGGTATAATGAGGTGGACTGCATAGAACTAGCTCAAGATAGGGATAGGACTTAGGGTGTAAGAAGGTGGAATGGATATAACTAGTTCAAGATAAGGATATAGTGTAATTAGGAGGATTGGATGCTCAAGATAGGATGGGGTATAATGAAATGGACTGGATAGAACTAGCTCAAGATAGATTTAGGGTGTTATGAGGTGGACTGGATATAACTAGCTCGAGATAGGAATAGGTGGTGTACTTTTGTAAGTGCACCATTCCAATAAACTTTCGAATTACTAATGCCAAAGAGTAAGTAAGTAATTATATTAATCTAGAATATATGTGTTTGAATAGGTTATTTTAATTTTAATGAGTGAGTGATAATTATAGTAAAGCTAGTGAGGCTGTTACATACCTGGAGCAACCAGTAGCACCTTCGATGAAATGTTGGTAGAATAGCAGAGTGGACATAGCAACCATAAATGCACTGGAATCAAATGAAACCATTTGTAAACAAAAATAAGTTTATCGGAAAATGCAAATTTTGGATTAACTAATATTAATGGTTACTTCATAATTAATGGGAAGTTTTAAAATCTCTCAAAGTTTATTTAGTATTGCTGTTGTGGAGGAGAAAGCTTGAGCTGGTTCATCAAAATATCAACATTTAATTTTCCTTCAAACCTTTCGAGCTACAAAACTTTTTTTAATAACTTGTATTTTGTTAATAATCCAAGTTTTAGCAATACTAATTAAAAAATCTTCTGCCGTCTCAAAAGTTCAATATCAATATTTTAGCAAAGCAGTGTTTTAATTCTTTTGAATAAAGTAGAGTCTTTTAAAAAATATATTTCACACACAGATTAAAAAACACAATTGTATTTTAATAGTTCGGTAATCAGCGTTTTAATTTTTATAAGTAACAGGACATATAAAATTGATTAATGTGCCATTATCAGCATAATGAAAACACAAAGTATAATTTCATTTTCAACTGTATAAGTGAATTCTCTTATATACAGGTTGATTCAAAAGGTTAGGCCAAAACTTTAGGAATGAATAGAGGGATTCAGGTAGAATAACTTTATAATAGGAATTCACATACTCCAAAGTCATTCTGAAATAGGCGAGGCCATTGAAGGTGATAAAATCTGATACCATTTCGCTGCAATAAGCATACATTCAGACATTTCCGTACGTTGAAAGTAAAGTGTGTCAGCGCCGCTTCCTGTTGCACCCAAATTCGCTGACACACGCTAAGTGGCACATCTTGTAACAGCTCCAGCACAATTTCTTCCATAAATATTATGTAAATGTGTGTCCAGTCAAACGTGGTGGCAGGAGGTAAAGTCTAATCACATTAACAATTATGATACCCGCCCATCCATTCATATCAAATCTCTCTTGATGGCTGTGAGCAACGGTAGCATGGGGGTTCGGTCCAGCCTAGACATAGCTGTTAAGACATTTGAGGAAGCTATACCTGCTGATTATGCCACATCTGCTCAAAAAATGGGGCTCGTTTAGACAATGCTACAAAATCCACCGATGGTGTATGCGGATAATGGTAAAGGTTAGGCCCTTGTCGTGTGATTAAAGATTAAGCTAGATGGAGAATAGCAAAGTATGTTTATTTCAGCGGAATGCTATCAGATTTCCCCTCCTTTAACGGCACTCGCTTGACTCAGGATGACCTCAGAGAACATGGATTCCTATTTGAAAGTTGCTCTAAGTGAGTCCCTCGATACGCTCCTTAAGTTTTACCCTAATCTTTTGAATCAATGTGTGTGAGAACAATTTTCAATTATATTATTAAATTAGAAGCAGGCTACTAAATTTAACTATAAACATTTAAAATACTTCAAGCAAACACAACTGTAGTGAATCAATGTTTATCAATATATTTATAAAATTGTTTTATTAAAGATATAGAGCACTTTGTCCCTAAACGATCAAGCCACTTCCAAGCCAATCATAAATAAACATTATTAGATTAGGTGACCTGGTGGTCTAGGGGTCAGGTGTCAGACTCCTGTGTTGGGGGTCGGGGGTTCAATCCACGGTCCCGGCACAGATTTATCTGATTTCCAAACCCTTCCTTCACCTCTGACAAGACGTGTATTAATCACAACTTGTGAATGTGTGGAATGCCAGGTCCCCACCGTGGTTCGGATTCCACGTTAAACTGTAGGTCCTTCATTTCATCTCACAATCACCCTACCATTACACATTAGCGTAAGTGCGTATAACCCGAACGGGTAGTAAGACGCGGTGCTAATAATAATAATAAAATTATTAGATTAAAAAATTGTTTAAAACTTTCAACCAGTAATGTTTTTCATTTCAATGAATGTCTTATAGATAAAAAAGCAAAGAAGTGCCAACTCATGTAATTAGTAGAAAGACACGAGTTATGGTGG
>CABFVZ010000600.1:115956-206349 GCA_902151445.1 Timema monikensis | reverse complement strand
CCTCCCCCCCCCCCCAAATAAAGATGGATTTTACAAATACGTATATCTCTGGATCTGGATAAGGATCGGTTTGATGGATTATGTTCAAACTTGATATTTAGATGCTGTATGGCTATATGTAGGGGCTTTTATTTTTATTCTTAACCTAACCATTAGGTTAAGGGTAGTTTATTCAAACCCTATTTTTGAAAATTGTTCCAGACTATAAAACACAATATGAGACGATTGTGTGATAACATTTTATTTTATTCAGTGATTATTTAAAATTTCTGAATAGCGCTGAGCTACGGTATTAAAAGTTACATGTAGTTTTTTTCCACCTGAAACTTTATGTAAAGTGTTTATCAATAAAGGGGAAAGAATTATTATGGGCCAAGAAAACCATAAACAACCATTTCATCAATTATAAACATATTGAGTAACTAATCAATTAATTAATTATACCCGATTTAAGTGGCCGAATGGTCTAAGGCGTCACTATCGTATGAGACTAGCCTATTGATGACAGGGAGATTAGGGTTTGAATCCCAGTCGGGCCCAATGAGAGTGATTTTCCCTAAATGGTTTCCCCCTCTCCTCCCACACAAATGCGGGTATATTACCTCTAAAATTAAACCTTCCTTGTCCCTAAGCCATTTGCATTATTAGTACAAAGACGTAAATCCTGAACGGGAAGCAAGACGCAGTGCTTAGAAAATAATAATTAGATGTCTCCTGTTAAGTTTTGAAGTTCTTATATACACACAAACTAACAATCGAACATCAGTTTTATTTATAAATCTATGGCGTTAGTTTCTCTGCCCTCTGTTGGCTGTATTTTAATTAGAGACGTAATCGATTTGTGTGAATACATATCTAGGCTACGTAAATGTAAGCTCCAATTAAATAAATATCTATGTTTAACGTTACCTGTAAAGTTTTAATTGACCAAAGAAACAATTTTTGCTATATAATATGAATACAAATCAATCAAACCATAAACACAGGTCATTTTATTATAATCTGCAATTTATCTTTGGACCTGAGATTAGAATTTATATGATAAATTCTCCCTGCATTTTAAATGCAAATAACATGTCAATGAATTAAAATTTATGAAATAAATTACGTTTTTATTGAATATAATTTTTATTTTTGATAAGTTTTAAAGTTCAAAAAAATTTGCGCATCTCTTGTGTGGTTCCTCTACAATTTCACTAAATTTGAGTTTTCTACCCGAATGAAAAACATTAAATATTCTCTGGACAGATATACATATTATATACAGACGCCATGAAACTTTTATTAATATAAATGTGCGCCAAACGCGGCCTTTTGGTCTGGTAGTCAGCGCTCATGGCTACTTATCTACAGGTCCCGGGTTCGATTACCAGTAGTAACATAGGTTTTTGTTTTTCCGAAAGGGGAGCTATTAGTATGGACAACATGTTTTGGTTAATTAGACTTAAGTTAGGTTTAAGTTCTCTCCTGGCTTCATACCTTCATAATCCATGTCATTATGTCATCTGATTGCGGATATGATGTGTAGATAGATAGCCTCCAAGGTGTACCTTGAGCAACGATTTGTTCCCACCGAGTGGCTTAATGGGCTAGTTTCATAGTCAGACTTAGTACGCCTCAAGTGCGGCGCTACACTAAGTACATGACGACACCTACCTAAACCAGAATGGAATGGGCCAGTTTCCTATGCGAGAACGGCCCATTCCATTCTGGTTTAGGTAGGTGTTGTCATGTACTTAGTGTAGCGCCGCACTTGAGGCGTACTAAATTTGACTATGAAACTGGCCCTAAGTCTGACTATGAAATTGGCCCAAAGTGTACCGAACTAGATACTATTCCTCTCAAGGTCAAATATGTCATACGCCAAAAATAAATAAAATAAATGGTACGGTGTACCGCACAGACTTTCTCTAGCTTTTATCTTAAAATAATAATTTACTAAAAAACTCTTTAAGATTTGTGAAACGAAATAATAGGTCTAAACATTGCGGTAGAAACGGTAGAAATATCATAAATTAAGTAATATACTGTTATTTACTTTCTCTATGGCATTAGGAACTAGAAATACTGTTACAGAAAAATTGAGAAAAGAGAAACATCTTAGTCCACCAAAGAATCGAATTCATTTTCAAAGACCTGAATTTAAAAGTAGGCCTATATAATTGCTTATAGTTGACTTTCTGACAACTAAATTTCACGGTATACGCAGGTGCAATCCTTTCGCTAAGAGAGCTCATTTTTAAATATCCGATACGGGATGTATAAAGTTTGCCGTGGTAAAACTTGATTTGTTTTTGATCAAAAGTACCAAAAAACAACATAGTAATTGGATAGAAAAAAACTAGCACTATAATATATATATATATATATATATATATATACACACACACACACACACAGCTACCCTAAATTTACAATGCTTTCTGTGTCGTCACCAGTTTTATCAAAGTTCTGTGTGCAAACAATAATAAAAAAAACTCAGCAGAGTTGACAAATTTTGAAATAGATTGCTTTTTTGTAACTTTAGGACATGTTGAAATATCATAGGATCTATTTGATAATAAATTGCCAAGGGGCAAAAAAAAGAACCAACTAATATATCCATGTTCAAAGAAACCAGAGACTTAAAAATACTATTATCATAAAGGAACCAAGTGAAGAAACGTATAAAAACCATGTTAGTAACAAAGTAAATTTACAAAAGAAGACAAAAATAAATATCACAATAACCCATGTTTCATTTTCTTTGTAAGTTTGTGGTTCGACAGCAAAAAATAGTATTGCGTTTTTGGGTATAATAAAAAAAAAGTGTGTGAATATATGTAATTTTATTGGCATAACATGAATAAAATGTGGGGCTGGTTAAAAATTTGAAAGCTCGCACCAGTGGTCGCATGGTCGCATGGTATAAGGTGTCACGATACTAATATACAGGGTTAGCAATGAAAAGGAGTTCGGGGTTCAAGCATCATTCAAGTGTACTGAGGGTGTTTATTTCAAAAATGGCTTACCGTTTTCCCTCCATATAATTAGGGTATATTTACTTCTAAATTCTAGCTACCTCATTCCTGCCCTAATATTGTAAATATGCAAATAACCCAAACGGTCAATAAAACATTTTTTTTTATATAATCACTCTTAGATTCTTAAGCTTGTACCAATTTTATATGTATTTTATTTTAATGTCATCATTAGAGTATTTGAATAATAATAATAATAATAATAATAATAATAATAATAATAATAAAAAGCTACATACACACACATATTCCACAGAGGTGATAAACATACTTTTTAATGTGCCCATAGATGTGGCGAATGAAAGTTAAAATTCGCCACACCATGTAAAAAATGAGAATTTGGATTAGCTCAATCGAACGTTTAAAACAACATACACTGTTTCACCAGTTTATTCAAAACATGTAGTCTACACTTTGACTACTCAGTTCCAACTTCCAAGACTCAAATAATAAAAATTGTTCACTTTTTTTTTTCTGAAGGTAGAGATGAAACAAAGTGGAGAGGGGAGGGGGGTTAATGGATGGCAGTGTCGCGTCAATGACTCGTTCAGAAAGATGATATCTATGAAATATCAAGTTACAACCGGCATACACACGCCGTCAGTAAAAAGTTTATTTTACTGTGAGGGCTGGCAAACTAAAACTCACCACACTTTAATGGACAACCCGTCACCTTTGTTTGGCAATATAATTGAAGCCTGAAGTTAATCAAGTAAGCAGTAAGAAAACTTTAACCTGAAAGGTGGAAGTCTTACGTCGAATGACTACACCATAGTGTAACAAAGCAAAATAAGTTTGAAACCTTTCATGGTAAACAGAAGATACAGTATAATTTTCATATATTTGACAGCCAGAAAAGTTACTAGATATGGGCTGGACTAATGCTCTAGATCTGGCCAATCGGCCATCTTTGCTTTCCTGGCGTATGGAGGAATTCATTTCTGAGATGGGGACACCATTAAGGTGAATTCCATTATCTCCATACGGTAGGATGATACGTTAGAATGATGATGGTGGAAAATAGAGGGGATTTACAGCTTAACGTGGGTTCCGAACCCAAACCCCAACATAGAAGTGTGACACCTTACCCCTAGACCAGCAGGGCCCCCAAGTTACTAAATATACTTTCAAGTATTCATAGGTTAAGTCAAGTTAAATAAATCTGTAACTTTTGATGGATATTATCAATACCTATAGAAAAACACTAATGTTTGCCACATAAAAAAAGAGTTAGTTTCCATTACTCATGTCACTGTTGTTCTCTGAGAATATTGTACCTCCCCAGGATCTATATAAAATACGTTACCTGATCTTGACCTCCTTGGACTGCCACTCGCTATGCCGCTCGAAGCTGATGAGGATCGCAGCTATCTCCTGGAGCAAAGACACGTCATTATTAGGGAAACGCACATGTTCAAATAACACAGTTCAAAAATTAAAAAAGAAATAGTAGCTTCAAAGAAAAGGCAGAAGGATATTTATATATATAATATGAATCCCTATCATGTGTGTGCACTTTATAAAATAGTATAGCTTGGCGGTTCCAGGTAATAAAGGGGAGACTGGGTGTTTGTGTGTGTGTGTGTGTGTGGGATCTGAAATTACTCATACTACTTAAATACTTAATGTACTTTTGTGGAATATGTTTGTATCAACAATCCTCTCAGGGTGCCGTCCGTTGAATCAGATATACCTCATCTTACTAACAAGAGGTGACTCCCAGTGTGCCGTCTGTTGAATCAGATATACCTCATCTTACTAACATGAGGTGACTCCCAGTGTGCCGTCTGTTGATTAAGATATATATTGATACACTATGGCAATAAACGTCCCATATTAAAACAGAGCTAAAAAGCCCAGGTAAATGAACCATTAAGACCTACAAGTCTCGAAGCTAATCAAAGAGCCAACCTTGTGACCAACACACATCAAATCAACTCCTAGCACTTTGTTACCAGGACCGCATCCAATTTCAATCAAAATAGAATCGCCCCATCGGATATTAGGAGTTAATAAATGTTGAATTAGCTTCACTTGAATGTCAACAAGGCATAGAATGGAAGAGCTGGTAACACCGTACGTAACAAAGTGCGTCGTTCCCATGACAAAATACCCATAAAGATATGGGAAGGAGATAAGCCGCACGGGATTGGTATTAGATCACGAGGTACAGTCTCAGTCAAAACACTGTGCGCGTACCCAGAGATAACCTGCCTAGTGATGCAGGGCCCGAAAAGGAAAAAGTTGTTATTAAATTCCAGGACAACCTTGACAGATATTCAAGAACTGTTGATGTCAACATATGAAGAAAATTAAACTATGTTTATACTGGAGCAATATTTGATTGATTTTGACTAAAAAATTGTTTTGATATAAAAATACCCTTAGCATGCCTTCCCTTATACCCTTGTGTTGAGCATAAACATAAAGATAAAACATGTATTTATAGCTTATCTAGTTCGTAGGAAATCGGCACGCCAAGTCAAAGAGAAAAGCTTCTAACGATCGATTTAATTTTACTTGAATAAAAGTCAATATTAAAAAGTAAGCTCTAAAAATAGTTCTAAGTTCAAGAAACCGATCAGTCATCTGCATCTTTTTCCCTGCAATATCTTTCGAGTCAATCCACAACGCCGCGAGATAAAACCAAAAGGCACCACGCACGACACAGATGTATGACATATTGCATTTCAGAATTCGCAGGCGCTAAGATTTATTATCTACATGTATAATTTTAATGTAGTGTTTCTCAAAGTGTGGTCCTCACCAACCTAAGGTCAACCATACTGAAATTTTTTTTATGAAAAAAATTGTGAAGTTTATAATGCTAAAAAGAATCATACAACTAGTATCGATTAATCCATTTTTTAAGACATTTAATAAATTAATTTTTATCTTGCATTTATTTTAGTCCTAAAGTGGAATTGTCTAAAAAATAACATTTTTTTCTGCATAATATATTTTGTGGGATGACTGTCAGGATGGGCTGGAGTTAAGGGTGGAAACAATAAGTTGGGTTCGTTTAAGATGGTTTAATATAATGGATCAGAATACAATAGTACAAGTGGGCTTGAGAAACCGACGAAGGAGGGTTATACAGGATGGCTAAACTCGCCATTGTTCTGACAGCCCTTGAGAGATACTCAGAAGGGTAGTCGTGTTCTACTCGTAATGTCGTCTACCAAGTCTAGCTCTACTTTGTGTTATGCTACTCAGCACCCCATGTTTCCTTGGAACTCTAAGTCAAATTAGCGTTGTCATTCTAACCTCCACCCCTAGCTCGCTTGACACAGCCCAGATACGATCCGGAATGAGGTGGTGGAAAGTTTTCTGTTCCCAAGGTAGGGCCCCTTACTGCTTTCTCAAGAGCCTGAAACACTAAAGGTTATATTCTCGGCTTTGGGTTCACCCTATCCAATACTTTAAAACATCTTGCAACTTTGTGTTGACACTACAATTTGACGGATTGTTTGTATACTATGCTGTCAGATATTTTCCTCCCACGAGTGTATGACAATTATGCAACCTCTGGTATATTAATTAATAATGCTGGGTATTTACAATAAGTTTCAACACCCCTTCCCCCCTCAAACCCGTACTTTCAGGGACCCGTTAAACCCCCCCGCCCCCGCACAGTGTGCATAGCTTCCATTTGGTGCCCCTTCATAACTTACATTNCCCCCCCCCAGGGAGCATAGCTTCCATTTGGTGTTCTTCGACCACCAAAACTTTAAGAAAGAGTGTTTTAGTGGGACTTTTTAAACAGTAAGATCTAATGCATCTAGATGAGGAGGATGAACGTTTTAAAGGAATGCACCTAGATTTGCCTGGGGAGAGGATGGAAGGGCGCTACCTTAGAAAAGTTACCTAAGTGTACTCATCCTGAATTCCAAACCACACCTTTCGGAAGGATAACCATGCTACTAACCGTAGAGGGTTACTATGCAGTGACGATCAGAAAACGATACGGTCAATCATTCTGTGGGTTATCCAGTTCTGAACTTTTTACTAACATTATTTAGTACTATTTTATGTAAAACAGATTGACATACATTTTAGTCCAGTCGACTTCAAGTGTTGTCTAAAATAGTTTACAATCAACGAATGGTTTATTTCCCCCCAGTGCACCCACATCTTACTAGACATTCGGACTACATTTAGAAGAAATGTACCCGAATTTACTTGGAGAGTGGGAACCCATTTAGAAAACACATACTTAGTATACGCGACCGGGGTTCGAACCACAGCAGTCCCGTTTATTGCGAGAGTTAAATCTTAGAGCAGGGATCGCAAACTCACAGCCCGCGAGACACATTTGAATGGTCCGATTGTCTGCAACACTTTATTATTATCCAGCCTGCAGTCATGTACAGACACAATCAATAATAGTTTAATTTTAGGTTAACATTTTTGTAAAAAAAAAAAGAGAATAAATTAAAAATCAAACTGTCTTTTAAATACTTGAAATACTTGATTTTGGGACTTTTTATTTATATAATTTAATAAATACTGTGTTGAGTAATTTTTTTAGCATCACATCTTACTAACGATTCGGATTTCACGCTTATTACGCTTATGTAGACTACTAATTGCGCCAATGGTTTTAAGGATTAGGACGGTTATATTTAGAGGAAGTATACCCGCATTTGAATGGAGGGGGAGAGAAAACGATTTTGGAAAACCACCCTCAGTACATCCGACCTATATTCGATTAGAACCTCGATCTCCCCGTCATCGGCCGTTTAGGATAGTAGCGTCTTAGACCATGCGGCCACCAATACGAGTGGTTTGCCTTGTTGCCAACATGATCTACTCTTGAGGATTTTTAGGTCAGTGGTTCCCAACTTTTTTTTTTACCTAGCTTCCACTTATGAGAATTGGATATTAGCAACCAACGCCCCCCTTGCCCCTATCAAGTTAAATGTAATAATCGCCATGAAATCAGCGATAATAACCTTAAATTCATGTTACTTCGTACATTTATATTTCATTATTTGAAACTAAATAATTAATATGAATAAGTATAAGTAATTTTTTTTGTGGCATCTGAATAAAAACTAAATGGTGTGAACCCGCCTTCGAGCCAAACCAACCAAGCGGCTGCCATCTGTTGTCGAATATAGTATCAACTTTTTTGAGTAGAGGGGTGTCATGTAGTATACACAACTAATCCTCCAGATATCAATCTCAGTTTTCTAGACCAGAGCCGCTACTTCTTTGTCCTCACGCGGCTGAGTTGACCCCGTTTCAGACCCACTGTTTCATAGAAAAATTTGGAAGCACCAAGGATCAAACCCAGTACCTCTGGATTTGTAGCCAGGCAATCTGACCAATAGACCACAGAGGTGGTCCTTATACATTAAATACACGTTAAAATAGAACGCATGTTAAAATGTTTATAAACTTAAGTACTTATTAAACGTGCTTTCAAAATTATACAACATTAGATTAATATTCAAATAAATATAAGACCCTTTTGTTAAATATTGTGTTTGTTATTGCTGTAATATCCATGGAAACCTAACTCCCCACCTGCTGCACACTTTGTAATGTAACTGACTTGCCCCTGAAAAGTATGTGAAAGCATTGACAATAATATCGTCTTAATTTTATAAACGTATCTTATTTCATTTAAATTATATAGTATATTAAATGGCGCTTAAAGCACTTCTTCTTCTAAGAAGGCAAAAGCCACTGAACAGTGACGTCACGCACGTGACATTAGTCAAGTCAGGTTGACAATATATATATTTCAAATAATAACTTCCTTTTCTCGAAGGTTCGAAGAGAGATTTTTAAATGTAACTTGAGTCATTTTCGGGCTCTAGAACCTCCCAGTAAAACAGAGATGTTTTTGTCTTGTATTTTGTTTTTCTAAACTAAACCTTCTCGAAGCTTCCATGAGCAAGGGATATATACAAAGAATGGTGCAACGTAAAGGTAGTTGGTGTCCAGAACTGACAGAACTCACTTGGGCACTTGGGGTCCAGCAACACCTGTCCGCGCTCATACAATAGGCCGCGTATATATTTCAACGACATGATCTTTTTTCTCATTAAATAAACAGATATTCAGAAATAAAAAAAACATGTCAAAAATAATAAGTGTGTATTAATTATAATTCTTTAATTGGCGCTCGATCACGGGGCTATAAATACCAATTAACTCACAACATCAAAAAACCGGACCGATTTAATTAGTGCTCGACCACGGGGCAATTACCAGCTAATTAAACGGTGTACTTTAATCGACGCTCAACGCGCCGAACCAGAACATTTCAATTGGCGCCCATCGCGGTGCAGTAAAATATTCCAGAACATCACAATTGGCGCACAACGTAGGGATCCCGTAATTCAAGAACGTTTCAACTTACAATTTACCGCCAAGGATGGAAAACACTAGTTTAGGTGGTATCTTTCTAGGCAAGTTTTTAAGTCAGGTACTGAAACAATTCAACTCTAAAAAAAAAAAAATCATGTCTGCTCCTCATATATAAAAAAGAAACATTCGTAATTCTGGTCATGTTTCAAGCATCGTCTAATTTTCTTGTTGTCGGTCGTTACAGGCCGCGAGTTTAGCAAGTCAGTCACGTAGAGGTTGTCTAGTTAGTTCAGCTATCAAACAAAACAGGCTGAACGGGAGGAAAGGAGAATTCTCCAAGGGACCTGGTTCACGTCCCGAGTCGGTCTAGAAGACTCGTTCGTTCCCTTGGCCGCTACGTGAATGAACAACCAAGTCCGTAACTATCGTCGGGTCTTCCTTTAGTGAGCCATCTCATGCATCTCAACAATGACCTACCAGAGGGTGCTATGTGTGTTCACATGGAACACTTACGAGTGATCTCAACAAGGACCTACCAGAGGGTGCTATGTGTGTTCACATGGAACACTTACGAGTGATCACAACAAGGACCTACCATGGTCCAGAGGGTGCTATGTGTGTTCACATGAAACACTTACGAGTGATCACGACAATCACACACACCTTTAAGTTTATTGGGGTGTTAAACGTACACTCTGTAAACAATTGTAATCACACGAATACATATATGACCCTACTTGCAGGAGTTATATTATTTAAAAAATCAAACCCTACTGCCACGTAAATGTTTTAGGCCTTGACAGTGATTGAACTAGTGTCTCCTAAATTATACATGACAAAAGGAACGGGGTAAACAAAATATGAGTTACTTAAAACAGTGTAATTTTAGATGAGTAGGCCATCCTTATCGAGATAAGCTGTTCGGATTTCCCTGTAACAAAATGTATTTGGGTTAAAATAACTCCTGTGTTAATTTATCTATAGTAGCACCTATGCGCTGATACTACTGGCCGATAAAGCTAAACAATGGACATTTTTTGTGTGCACTATATCTTACTACCCATGTGAGCTATATTTATTTTAGCCACACTAATATATAGTTGAGCTATAAGGAAGGTAGAAATTAGAAGACGTACCCACATGCATGTGAAGGAAGAGTGGGAAACATAAAGTATTTCCTTCCCTAGTAGCTCCTAAAAATAATCCCTTCTCTCCAAAAATAATCCCTTCTCTCCAAACCCACAATCACCCACCCCTATAAAATGTTTCCTGCCCTAGTGGTCCTTTAAAAAGGTCACTTCTTTCAAACCCCCAATCACCCACCCCTATAAAATGTTTCCTGCCCTAGTAGCTCCTAAAAATAATTCACTCCTTCCACTCCTATAAAACATTTCCTTCACTTGTAGTCCTCACAAACAATCAATTATTGACGTAGGCTGCGATGTTGGTTGAACCTAGTCCCTACACGTGTCCCGGGCCGCGTGCTCTCAGAGACGTGTACAAGGACACACGCAACAGTCGGCTCTTGTGGTGCGGCCTCAACACGTAGCGAGCTACTACCAAGAGACGCTTTTAGATTATTATTTGTTAGCATCCCGTCTTACTACCCTTCTCGGGTTGTACACCTATCTACTAATTACTCTAGTGTGTTAGGAATGAGGAACGTTGAATTTAAAGGAAATGTACCAGCACTAGCGTGGGAGAGTGTAAAAGAGTTTAAGAAAAACCACCCGACCGGGATCTAACCATGATATCTGCCATCATCGGAAGTTTAATATATTGCGAAAGGGATGCCTTAAACCATGCGGCCACCTAAGCGGGTTAGATTATTATGCAACGGCGGACACAGCACAGGAGGGTATTGACTCTTGAGAGGAATACATTGCAGTATTATACAATCGAATCAGACCTCACTGGTCTTGGGGTAAAGTGCTCGACTCAAGACACGATGACCATGAGTTCAAACTCAGTCGAGGTCAACGGATTTTTTCTGAGCGATACATATCCAGGGCCCAACTTTCTTCGGAGGGGAAATAAATAAATACGTCACATGTCGATTGTGATCCTCGTGACGGTACCTTTCCGGCAAAATGTTATTAGTAGTTAGTTAACGCGCTAGTTTCGTGTTGAGCAAGACTACCGAGGACAAGGAGCTCGAGGTTCGAATCTCGGTCGGGTGAATTGGGGGTTAGGGGTGTTTCTAAATGGTCTACTTCCACGGAAATACGGTACACTACCTCTAAATTAAACCTTCCCAATTCCTAATTCATTAGCGTAATTATTACTTGAGCGTATAACCCAAACGGGTAGTAAGACGTGGTGCTAAATAAAAAAAATAATTAAAATTGGACTGGGAGAAAAAAAATGAGATTTTTCTCTCTCTGTCTGAAGCAAATAAAAGCGTTACCCAGGGTAACAACCCAAATGCAATGCGCGGTTACCCCGGGCAGAGCCGGGTACTTATGCTAGTAAATAATAATGATATATATAGTCTATTCGCAGACGTCAGCCAATACCCAATTTGACCTTAGCTGCTTGTAAGTAGAATGGGAGATGGTTGACTCAAGAGACTATATTATATTTACCCTCGAGAGGAACAACATGAACATGAAATTATCTCAGTACCGCGGTCAGAATCGAACCTCAGCCCTGTCAGGCGTGTATATAGTGAGCTCAATCACCAGCGGCAACAGGACTAAATGGCAAGCCCGTCTAGTGTGGTTTACAGGTGACGAGTAGGTCAAGGTTGTGATCTCGGTCGTGTGAATTAAAGTTTTTTTTCTCTCCGTAGATGGTTTTATACACCCCTTCCACGCAAATTCTGGTTTTATCTAAGTTCTACCTTTCCCACCCCTACTCAATTTGTGTTTGAAATGCGTGTAAATACGGCAAGAATGCTGAGAAAAAGAAAAGTCGCTGTTAAGTTACCTACAGTCCTATTTTCATTGGAAGGGCTTTTTAGAAAATGTACACACATTTGTTAGTAGCCAAAATGTACACACATTTTACTATTGGTGTTATTTTATAATAAGTGATGATACCTATCAAAAGTGAACGTTGTAGATTATATGGCGTGGTGTATGAATACATTAAATTAAATTTAGTAACTGACCTATAAAAATTGGACAATAGATTATTGTTAAAATGTTTTCATTGGCTCCCCCAATCAGACATATGTAACATTCTTGAATAAAAAGTGGCATTGTTAGGGGTGCACGGGGGTGGAGAGGGTGGGTTGGGTGAGGGGGGTAGCGGGAACGCCAATCCTAGCCATGAAAGGAACAGTTCAGCCCTCCGAGGAAATGAATGGAACTACGCCTCACCGATTGTCTCTGTGGGGGGTCTGAGTCAGGGACGTTAGAACACAGGGCGCGCTCCACGCGGGTCGATAGAGACTTACAAAAGATTGTCCCCCCTGTCACTTCCGCGCTGACAAGGTCAAGGTCAACCCCACCACCGGGCAGGACCACAGATATATAGCATACATATCGAGGTAATAAACCAAGACGAGATTCATTGTTTTAGTGAAACGCTTATTTACTGACGATATAATAATATTTAATATTTAGCACCGCGTCTTACTACCCGTTTGGGTTATACGCTTTAAGTACTAATTACACTAATGGATTAGGAATTGGGAAGGTTGAATTAAATGAAGTGAACCCGCATTTGTGTGGAGGGAGAGTGGAAAACCATTTAGGAAAAACCACCCCCAGTTCACCCGACCGAGATTCGAACCTCGATCTCCCCGTCCTCAGCAGTCGGGTTCAACACGACTAGCGCGTTAGCCAACTACGCCACCGAGGCGGGTTACTAACGATATAGCTCAAGGGTGTAGATGAGGGTGGTTGCGCAGGGGCGCACCAGCATTCACATAGATTGAATAAACAACAATAATTTGGAGGTAGGGATATCATCCCCTGTGTACCCTGTCGCTATTTAAACCCCGGTCAGAAACAATCACGCCGTTCCATTTTCATAGTTAGAACTAGGGGTGTGTGAAGTCAAGTTTTTTTAATTCGAAGCCAAATCGAAGTACGAATATTTTTTGTTTATTATTATTACTAAATAATATTATTTTGTGGTTTATTTTTATTCATTTAGAAAAGGTTTTATTGCACAAATATAGAGTATTATTCCATTTTAATCTGGTAAATCAAGTTAGTATATCACAAGATGCAGTTATATTACTTTAGATTATTTCATATAAATATTAATATTATTTTGAAATTACCCATTTTGGTGGCCGTATGGTTTAAGGCGTTACTATCGTGATAGATTGGCCTGCCAATGACAGGGATAACAGGGTTTCAAATCCTGGTCTGGTGTAATTAAGGTGGTTTTTCCTGTATGATTTCCGACTCTCCTTTCACGCAAATGCAGGTACAGTTCCTTTAAATCCATGTGATCTGCAGCTGTCCCTTTTAATGTTTACTAGTTATTAGGTCTGTCTTAGACAGGTGAGATTTAGGATTACGTGCGAGGTTTGTTCCATTTTGTTTATATATATATATATTAGATTTTTCCCAACAGGAGGTAGCATGATGTCTCCTTGGCTATGACAGGTTATCAGGATTAATTTTACTCAAGTTTCTGATTTTTCTCACTAAGACGAAATGATCTCTAGGCCCTAATTATATTATAACTCAAGCCACGTGATCGTGGTGTACTGAATCCCCCCAACCCCTGCGAAAAAATTCAGTTTAAAGAATGTTGAGGTTACATTTAAGTAATCAGTGTATTAAGTTTCAGCCTTGAACCTCATAAAGAGGTTTGAGAAATTTTTTGTCAAACAGATAGTACATGACTTTTAATATATCGATTGATTATCAATAGCTTAAAACCCGCTTCGGTGGCCACAAGGTTTAACGCGCTAATCTTGCAATATACTTGAGTGCCAATGACGGGGAGATCATGGTTCGGTCCCGGTCGGATGTACTGAGAGTTAAATGGTCTTTCACGCTCTCTTCACGCAAATGCGAGTACACTAAATATACATTTAACCTTACTCACCCCCAACAAATTAAAATAATTAGTGCATAAGCTTATAAACCGAATGGATATTAAGACGTGGGGCTAGAAAAAAATAGGTTAGAACATATTTAAAATATAATAGATTGTTATCAATGTTAACAACAACAAAAATGTGTTTTTAATTTTTAAACGTTTCTTTCTAACAAAATACTACTGTACGTCAGACTATAACGTACTTCTTCTCGCCATTAATAACTATCAGCGGGTTAATTTTCTAAAAACCATTTAACCAGAAAACATCATGAAAAGGGTAACACCCGCAGGATGCTTGGTCGGGGAACAAATCACGGTCCACCAAGTAATAATCCGCTCAATGATTGGGTGACCAACTGTGCCCGAATACGTGAGTATAGGTCACATGGGTATAGGTCACATGGGTATAGGTCTCTCTGGGAGCTATTTGTCTTTAAGTATTAAAAATAATAATTTAGTGTGTATTGTTTCACGACAAGATACTAACCCAGGTTGTCATGATAAATCTAACATAATGTCGCTCTCGAGTCTATTCCTAGTCCAGCGTCAAGCCTTGTAGACGGCTGTTACTCTACCGAGAGAGGGACACTTAAGTGTCTGACCAATTTTACAGGCGAGGGAAGGTCGCCCCTGCAATGACAAATAAATTATATTCATAATTTATATATATATAGCGCGTCTGGGCTAAATCATTTGTAACCCAGCAGCGGTAAGATTGGCCAGTACTAATGTAACGCTACCTATGAGAAGCCCGAATGTACTAATCGTACATCTAATTCCCCTTTCAGGAAAAATACCCAATATACTAGCCGGGAATTGATCCCGAGAGCCCTAGGCTCGTAGCCAGGTGCACTGACCATTACATTGCGGGGCCGGTTACCAAATAAATTATTTAAACTAAATTATTTAAAAAATTAAGGTATACAGAGTATATGATGAAGGCAAGTGAATGTAAAATTGTTGGAAACTACCCCAAGATAATCGTGGGATATTAGCTGATCGCTACCCTCTTCAGTGGTCGAATGGTCTAGAGCATACCTCTCGTGTTATACAGGCCTGCTAAAGATGGGGATATCGGGGTTTGAATCCCGGTCGGTTCTACTGAGTTTTTTTTTTCTAAATGGTTTCCCACTCACCTTCAAAGCAAATGCGGGTGGATTACCTCTAAAATGCTTCCTTCATCAACCCTACCCCATTAGAGTAATTACCATATAGGTGTATAACCTGTAAAAAGCGGTGATAGAAAAATTTCTGATCAATTTCTTAAAAGTAATGTTTAGAACGATTTTGAAAGAGATTAAAAAAAAACTAACTTTTTTGTGGTTAGTATTGATAACATTTTACTATATTATTAGTGTTATCTTACAGATATTGATAATATCCATCAAAAGTGACATCTGAAGGTCACATTAATTGACGTATGAATTTGTGAAAGAAGATCTAGTAATATTTACAGCTGTCAGAATAGGAAGGGTCTACATAATTATGAAAAAAGGACTGTAAGCCTCTTTGTAAAATAAAATTATCCCAGAGGTAAGTAATATTTACATGTTGGTTTTAATGTTATAAATGGTGTGTATTTAAATTTATCTTGTCTATTGATGTTAACGTGTGAAAATGAGATGTTTTATTCTTAGTTTTTTTTACAATCCACACGTGACTCGAATTTATATTACATAGTACACCCCGTTCACCACTAAAGGTAGCAAACCTTGACCGATTAAACTATGGCCCTATACTATAAGCTTAATCATGTAATCCATCGAGGTAAGATTGCTACCATTCAAGGTTAACGAAGTATGTATAGCCTTTTTTAAATATATTTTTAATGAATTAATAGAAATATTGATTGTAGTGATTGCACAATTCAAGGATCAATCGTTAGCTAATATGAATAATATGCGGACAAACTTCGAGGAAAAATACTTTTGATGATAATTACTCACCATCGAGTCTATACTAATAAAATAGTGGACTTTGGTCCGAGAGACAGGGTTCAATCCAGTGAATCACTGGGGGTACAGTTTTTTCTTTCTTTTTACGGTTTTCTATTTGTTCTAGAAGCAAATGTTAGTTTTTCCGAAAATGTATCCTCATTAGCACTTGCATTCAGGTTGGATAGTTTAATTTACTGCCTCTAGAATATAAAATATTATTTTATTAATAAAAGGGTGAGGTGGATATAGATGTTTAGGTCATCTCTCTTATCTCAACAGAGGGCTAAGAGTCATTTCTCAAAGTGGGTAGCGGGCTACGAAAGTGAACAATCGATGCTGGAAGCCATTTATCACCGTGACCTCGTTTCCAAAACACTGCCAAAAAGTTTTCTATCTGCGGGGGAGAAGGGGACGTGACGGCGGGCCCTTTTAAGAACCACCCCTTTCATTCTTCCACCCGAGGCAACAAATCTGGCCCCCGCCATTGTTTGTGGAGACAGCTTGAGAGGCTGACGACGTTAATGATGATGCTCCCAGGACTGAGGGCAGCGCAGCTCTTCACTCCGCGATGTTGTCTTAAGGTGGGGCTGTGGGGAACGCGAGTTAAAGCCAGTGGTTTCGCAGTTTTTAAAGGAAAACCACCTTTTTTTTTGACCAAAATAAATAAAATATTTCTCCAGTAGCAACATAGAGTTTAGTTTTCTTCACGTGGTGTTGTCAACAGTTGTTGAATATCTGTCATGAGCAGTGCGGCATTAGATTAAAAACTTTTCATATGAAGAGAAAGAGTTGTCATTACATTACAGGTTACATTTGACAACTGTTGAGGTCACCATGTGAATAAAATTAAAGCCTATGTTTATAGTGGAGGAATATTTGATTTATTTTGGCCAAAAACATTTTGCTATAAAAATACATAAACAATGCTTTTTTTTTCTCGAGTCCCCTTCAACGCCTCCTTAAGGTGGGAATGTAGGGAGGACGAGTTAAGGCCAGTGAGCAGAAAACACCCTCAGTACACCCTACTGGGATTCAAACACCGATCTCCCCTCACTGGCAGTCTAATCTATTGCGAGAGTGTGAAGTCTTAGATCATGCGGCCACTGAGGCTGGTAGCCGATAATAGTTATCTTAGTGAATCACACTTTCCTCCTGGCAACTAGTCTAATATACAGTAGCCTCGTGGCTTCTTTGGTGCTGAGTGACAGTTCACAGCTGACAGATGACAGTCAACATTTAGGTATATACCTACATTTTGACCGTCAGAAGTGACCGCTGCTAAACACATGTTTTTGCAGATCATATGGTTCGGCTTAGGGATACATAATTCGGTCTGGTAACTTTTCAAAGCTGTCAGTCAGCACCAACGAAGCCATGGGGCTACTGTAGGTACATTGAAAATTACACCCGGGCCCATGCTCTACCCCTGAGCTATCCTAGTTGGTATGTGCCCAGTTTCAAACATCATTCATAGTAGTGAGGTGTGGTTTGTGATGGGAAAAGTTGTTATTACTATTATCATTATTATTCCGCGTATTACAACCCATCCAGTTGACCACACATTGCGGTACGGATGATGACGGTAGAATATAGAGTAAATGTACCAGAATTTGGGTGGAGTGAGAGCGATAAGCTACCTATTTAAGGATAAAACACCTCAGTACATCCAAACGGGATTCGAACTCCAACCGCCCCATCACTGATAAGCCAGACAATACTATAATTACACCTTAGTCTCTGTCCCCACCGATGTGGGTTATCGTATATTAATTAACCTTCTTGACGGTTACTATCATGATTGCTAACGTCCGAGACGGCACGTGCGCCACCCGAGGCAAGAAGATGGAACAGCACGCGGTCATCGATCAACAACCACTCCTCCTGCGTGAGGTGATCAATACACAGGTGGCGGCAGCAGTTGCTTGTTGACATGTTGACTTGTTGTCTTCCGGTCACCGATGAATAACAGGTAACATGCCGAAATCAGGAGTTATTGTTCCTTAGAAAGATATTTGTGGTCGATTCACGTCACAGGAATAAAGGGGATGTTCGGATCGATTCATCATCCCTTCAGCGCGCTGGCTATTAGCAGCTTAACCGGATCCATCCCTCCAGATAATAATGAGTCTTCAACCCGAGGGTTGGTCCCACAGATTTTTATCTCTCAGTAGAAATACATCGACCTCGACCGGATTTGAACCAGCCAACATCGGGCCCTGAGGCGAGCAATTTACCCCAAGAACACCGAGGTTCACGTCCAAATAGGATTTTGTTATTACCTAGGTCAGGATTTTTTTTTATCATTCTTGTCGTCAGTGAGTAAGATTATTCACCCAAGCTCCATAAGACGACAAAACTATTTAATTATATTATGATTTGTCCAACAGAGATTTACTTAAATTAATCAAATCGAAATACCTACAAATAAATTTTAAAGATGTTAGAAAGTAAACTTAACATATAGTACTCCTAAATTTACTTCCCTACAGTTATTATTATTATTATTATTATTATTAGCACCGCGTCTTACTACCCGTTCGGGTTATACGCACTTACGCTAATGTGTAATGGTAGGGTGATTGTGAGATGAAATGGAGGACCTACAGTTTAACGTGGAATCCGAACCACGGTTCCCTACAGTTAAAATGATTTAGCAATTTAGCGGACTTTCACGAGGAAAACTAGGGTGCCTACATTATGGGTTTCAGTTACATCATCAGGGGAATTTCCTTAAAGTTCACCCGCCTCTTGGGTTAAGATGGCTTGAAAATGAATCCGTGCTAATCTTAAAATGTCGGTAAAAGAGTGTAAAATTAATGTTTCTCTCCGCCTTTGACATGGCATCAACCCTCTTCTTACCGAGGTAGAATCGTCCGCTAGTCAAACACATCCTGCCCGCGGGCCTTGTTTGACATAGGGATGACCTCAAGTTAAAACACACACAGGACACTTTTATTGATACGTTTAGTCCAAGGAGAGATGACCCTTGACCTTCTTTATAATTTATAGTTTCCCCTTATAGTCGATCAAACGATCGCGAACACCCTGAGGAGTCATGTTTTCACCCTTTGAATAAATCACGACACGAGGCAATTTTTTTTTAATGTTAGCTTCTCAGATACGTTACACACTTGAGTTATTGGCAATTGGGACCCCATATCTTGAGTGGGTGGCTAATTAAATATCTCCTTGAAGTCCTTGACCATGTATAGAACATGCGATCCTCTAGAGATCACCCTCAGATGAGGTAAATCCTTGTCGCACTCGACCACGTAAGGATCTCCCATAGCTAGTTTATATATATTTTAATTGGTCGGTTCGCCGTGCACTTAAACCACGATTAGAAGTTCATTTAAAAGGAGTCCTTCACTCCTTAACACACATTCCTCACGGGCAAGTGTCGCGCTAATGAGCCAATGTAGAGTTTCACGTACAAAAAAAGATCTAATAAAGGCGAGTACACTTTTCAGGATATATATTGATCACGAGCCAATATCAATGAATCAAGCAATGGAAGATCAAGCTGAGATTTTAGTAACAATGGAGAATTAGGAGCTGCGATTTAGAAACAATACGCTGGGACAATAAGGAACGCCGCTACGTTTCTGGTCTGACACCTTATATAAGTCAGAGACTTTTCAAAGTGGAGACTTACCTGCCGTGTTGAGTCAGGTAGGGAGTATCTGGGGAACAAACACCTATTTAGAGGCTCCTGTTTTAGCTCATCATGGCTGTGTTCTTTGAGCGTAGCCACGCACGTAAACGCGCGCGGCGGATAATTTAGGGACCGACGATTCCGTGCCTACCATCGACCCCTGTCGTCACCGGACAGCTAAGAAACCTCCCACCTACCTTGACCATATTTCCATCAGCGGGAGGAGATGGTTGCTGGGCGCATACGTCAGGGAGTTAAGGCACTTCCTAAGAATCACTCCGGGACAACTAAATTATAAACAAGACTCACGAGGTTTTCAATGCAAGATTGGGCCAATACCCACCCAAAGACAAAGGCGTTTCCTCCAGTCTCATCCGTATGGAAGTTGAACCCCAAAAAGGGGGGTTGGAGTCGAGATAGAAAACTCGGTGACCAAGCACGGTTTAGGTGGAGATGCTCCAATGAAAAGTTGTTGTTGTGAGTGTCGGGAGCTGGGGCCGGGAACGGAGATGGGATCAATATTACATAGATACAAAGCAAGAGAGAAAGAGAGTAAGTATGTGTGTGGGACTGAGAGAGAGAGAGAGAGAGTACACGCGCCCAGCGGGCCGGACAGAGCATATGTGGGCAACGCCACCCCACACACATGTACCACTCACATATAGCAATATCAACAAGGTCCAATACACAAAGAGCGAGCAATTCAACAACAAATATAACAATTTCATAGAAGTAAACAAAATAGAATCAAACATGACTGAATTGAAGTATAGTTTAGGTGTTAATTTTTTTTTCTCAGCGTGTCTCACTACCAGTTTGGGCTTTTATGTATATGCATTTAATTTTATCACACCCGCCTCAGTGGCGTAGTTGGCTAACGCGCTAGTCGTGTTGAGCTCGACTGCTGAGGACGGGGAGATCGAGGTTCGAATCTCGGTCGGGTGAACTGGGGGTAGTTTTTCCTAAATGGTTTTCCACTCTCCCTCCACGCAAATGCGGGTTCACTTCCTCTAATTCAACCTTCTCAATTCCTAATCTATTAGCGTAATTAGTACTTAAAGCGTATAACCCTAACGGGTAGTAAGACGCGGTGCTAATTAATAATAATAATAATTTTATCACCGCGTCTTACTACCTGTTCACATTATACGTATATTATAATTACTCTAATGGGATAAGTACAAGGAAAAAAAGCAGTTTATTGGTAATCTACCCGCATTTGCGTTAAAGGAGAGTGGGAAACCATTCAGGGAAAAACACCCTCAGTAGACCAGATCGGGATTCTAGAACCGATCTTCCCGTCATCAACAAGCCAGTCCAACAGAAGAGTGATATCTAAGACCATTCATCCACTGAAGTGAGTATGAGGAAGGTTGAAATGAGAGGAAGTGTAATCGTATTTGCGTGGAGAAGGGGGAAAACCATTTAGGGGAAAGAAAAAAAAACACCTTAGTAAACTTTGCCGGAATTAAAACATCGAGCTTCTCGTCAACGGCGAACCAGAACATAATCCAGTTTTGATAACAATAATCTTATATGACAGTTAGGAAAGTTAGTAGATCTACTTTCACGTATTCGCACATCAAGTCATGTGATCTGCAGCTGTCACTTTTGATAGATACTATCAATATCTATAAAATACCACTAGTGATATGGAAAAATAGTATCAAAGTTGACCATGAAATATGTATTAGTATTTTATAAAAAGTATATATTCATTTAGTTGTCGTTACTTGTGATGATATTAAAAATGTCCCCCTTCCCCCTATATTGCCACACCTCCAGTATAGGGAGAGATCCCCCGTGTAGAAATAATCTCACTAGAAATAAGCGTTCCTCCCCTCAGAAATATAGAAAACTCAAATATTTGAAATAAAACCCAAGATGTTGACAATGGGACGGCCGTATTCGGTAAACTCTCTCTTGGCGAAGTTGAGAGTGACTCTCAATACTCAACGTACACTCCGTTTACCATGAAGTGTAGCAAACTTACATTGACCGATTATAAGATAGGCCCATAGTATAATCCACTCAAAAAAATAATGCTTGTCTTTCACGGTTAATGAATTGAACTCTTAGTTTACCCTGAAAGGTAAGTCTTACCTTGTTGGATTATACTATGGCGTAGCTTAAAATATAGGGGCATAGTGTTATCAAGGTAATACTGCTACCTTTCTGGGTAAGTGTAGCGCAAAATGTGTAAATGGGGGATTTATTAAGTAAGCAGTATAACGAACTAGTTATGCAAAAATCACCCATTAAAAATTAATTTGTGCTAGACTCAAATTACAAGTAGATGTATGAATGTTAACTATAAACAAACATGTAGATGATAATTTTGCTTGTAGCTACAAGAGTTTAATTGGAAGTGACAGCTAAAGATTACAATAGTTGACGTATAAAAAATGTATTACAATAGATTTAGTGACTTTATAATTGCTCGATAATTTTCTTCCTACCATGTTCCTACAATATCTGGGACAAAGTCTCCCTAATATGAAAGTATTTTAGTAACTTCTATACCTGTCAGATTTTTTTTTAGCACGGCACCTTAATAACTGTTCAGGTTAAACGCATTTCAATTAATTACGATAATGTGTTAGGGATGAGAGAAGTTGGATCTAGATCAATTGCGTGGAAGGAGAGTATAAAACTATTTAAGAAAAATCACCCTCAGTTCACTCGACCGAGATTCGAATACTGATCTCTCTGACGTAAGCAGTCCAAAATATTGCGAGGGTGAATCCTTCTACCATTCGTCCAACGAAGTGGGTGTCAGATAATTTTCTTCTTACCATATTCCTACTACAATAGTGAATGTTTTGTTCTAAATTAAATTAGTAAATAGTGCGATGGCACAGCCCTGTGTTATGATTTATTTTTATTTATTTGAGGTATTTAACGTGCACTTTCTGAACCGACTGATTATATAAGTACACGAGAATTTCTATGAACGAGAGAGAAGAGGCCTAACCATTTTGCCGGGAGATATTTTTTCACATACCTTCTATGGTTCTTTTACATGCCACAATCGACATGGGATCGATGGCTCTATTTACTGTGTTATCTGCAAGTCGTATTGAGAGCCACAGAATGTAGCCAGTCGGGAGTTGAACCTGATCTACTGATTAATGCCAGGATCTCGTAGCGTAAAGCTTCTCCTCGTGTTTTTAAAAGCCACTTCGATGCAGTTAATTTAACGCAAACTTAACTTACTTAACTTAAGAGTCGTCTAGGAGAGAATTTTCATGTTAGGTGAAGGTTAGGTGAATGGTACCACGTGTTATATGTAGCCAATCATGCTGCGAGTGATGTCAACAAGTCTATTTAATAGTTCAGTTGTTTGTTTATTGTATTAAGACTTCTTAAATTTAGTCTGTCTGCAACTCGTGAACTCTAAAACGTCACGTTGTATCGTAGTCTATTATTACATTTTATTCTGTACATCCAGTAAAGCTTATATTGGAAGTACTTTTAGTATACTCAGTCCTAAATGTTTGGGTTTCATTCTAAAGAACAATATTTTTTCCCAACTCATCTACATTCTTTGTTTGTGTTTTTCTTGCGTTGTTACGTCACGTGAACACTGATCACACATTAGTTTATTTACATCTAGTAAACGTTAGGTTACATGCACATTAGTGTACGACTATCCCTGTCAGTGTGTTTTCAAAACGATAACGTGATAGCGGGAAATAGATGTATCTTTCATATAGACCTATGAATAATAAACAGCATGCTCGACCTTTAAATGTTGGCTTCCTGCTAGCGTCTACTAATGGAAGAACGATTAAATATCTAATAGTAAGTGTCAGACATTAATAAACCTCCTCCTTTTAAAAAGAAACAACTAGCTATCTAGCTAATGGACCATGAACTCTTCTCTTTGTGATGCCAGATTTTTTTATTTTATTTTTTGCAAGGGTTGATTATATGAGCACTCACGCGAACGAGGAAAGACCAATTTATTTCCGATCACTCTCCCCATCCCCGTTTCCGGAGGGGTGTGGGGACCATAGACCACAATCTTCAATCACTACAAAGCCTCCCTCATTTGCCGGTGAAAGTTCAGAGGTGAGGGCAAGCTATTTCAGGTGAAAATAAGGGAGGGGTTTGCAGCGCGCTTGTAGATAATGTTATATGCATCCCTTCAGTAAAATAGATGCTCTAAATAAAATAGGGTCGCAGAACAACACGTTCACGCGTGTGTTGCGTGGAGTAATGACTATATATCAGCGTTTAAGATTGCTCCGAATTATTTGAACTATTAAATTAAGGTGGCGTGGTCGTGGAAGTGAGACGCATGAAAAGACCAGTGTTATAGCAGTTGTTTTATCAACACTTTTTTTTTGTGAACAAAATTAACAAAATAACACGCTACTCTCATGTTAGACTACACTGTCGAAGACGGGGAGATCGGGCTTCGATCCCAATCAAGTGCACTGAGGGTGGTTTCAACTAAATGGTTTTCCACTCTACTTAAACGCAAAATCAGCTGCATTTACTTTCATTCAAACCTTACTAATCCCTAAACCATTAATGTAATCAGTACATACGTGTACAACCCGAACGGCTAGTAAGATGCGGTGCTAATAAAAAGCTATTTTTAAAGAACTGTTGATATCACAATGTGAAAAAAATTTAACTGTGTTTATACTGGTAACATATTTTTCTTTGGTTGCTAAAAGCAATGTTTTTCTATAAAAACTGCAAAAACACTCCCCTTTTCTTGCGTCCTCTTTATCTTAACCTTAACCGCACTCGAATACGAGTCTGCTGTTCAAATGGCATGTGTAGTCAGAGTTCTTACTTGAAACCTCATCAGTATACATTGCTTATTCACCTAAAAGTATGAAGTGCTGGTTCGGTGGTCGAATGATCTAAGGCATCCCTTTCACAAAATAATCAACTGCCAATGACAGGGAGATTAGGGTTCGAATCCTAACCGGGTAAAATGTGGGTGGTTTTACCTAAATACTTTTATACTTTCCCTTCTCGTCAATGCGATTACGTTTTCTATACGATGGTACCTTTTTAAATCCATAATTCACTAGCGTGGTTGTTAAACACCCTTAACTCAATCAGTAACATGTTTGACTGAGCTAAGGGTCATGGGTTATAATCCCAGCAAGGCCGAAAGATGTATCATTAGTGGCATTCTCTTTCACAGCGAGGAATTAACGTCTGGGAGACTGGATGTTGTGTTTGCTCTATATTTAGGATAGTTTATAAGTTGTATAATCGACCCAATAAGAAAGTGAATTTTAAATAAATAAAATAAAATATACATAAATAAATTAACTTGATTAACGTATGCGTATAATCTGAATTGAGAACAAGACACGGCTAAAACACACAAAACAATGTGAAACGATTCTTAAAACTTTTCGTTTGGACATTACTATATTTTTTTATTTTAGCACAATATCATATTACACGGTTGGGTTGTACGAATATGCATTAATTACGCTAACGTGTCAGGGCCGAGACAGGTAAAATTTAGTGGAAGTATAACCTCATTTGCAGGAAAGAAGAGTGGAAAACTATTTAGGGAAAACCACCCTCAATACACCCGACCGGGATTCGAATTCTGATTTCGCCGTCATCGGAGACCTTAGTAAAACCCGCTTCGACGCCAAAATGAGCTAAGTGTGAACGTAGCTAGTACTCTTATTTCAATACGCAACCCTTAATAACTCTGAGCGCTGCTGAGCTTGCTCGCTTCCCCTATAAACTACGAGTCTTACTTTAGCTGAGGGGGTTGAGGATCGCCGTGGCTTTAGGCGCACCCTGACGTCATTACAACACAGCGATGAAGGCAGATAACGTGAAAAGTGGCAATTCTTAAGGAGAATACTGATGTGGCAGAGAAATTTCGAGATAGCGCGACTCCTGACAGAGTTATTTTACTATGACTTTCTATGGGATTGTTCTCGTTGTTCAGAGTGTCTACCAAATTATGTAAACAATATTCCATGACTTATTCATGACCTATAAGTAAATATTCATGACCAAAATATACCCAAAGATATTTTACTAATTATTCCCTTAAAATGAGATTTTCGTTTAAAGTTTCATCAATCCTGATGCAAGTATAGAAATATGGACCTGGAAGAGATAGGGATAGGGGGTAATGAGGTGGATTGGATAGAACCAGCTCGAGATAGGGATATGGTCTAATGAGGTGGATTGGATAGAACCAGCTCTAGATATGAATAATGTGTAAGGAGTTGGACTGGATAGAACTAGCTCAAGATAAGGGATAAGGTGTAATGAGGGGGACTGGATAGAACTAGCTCAAGATAAGGATAGGTGGCATAATTTTTTAAGCGTGGAAATGAACTTTCGAGCTCCTAATTCCATAGAGTAGTTGTAAATTTAAGCTAATTTTGTGCAAAGTTTATAATAAGTTATTCTTACCTTAGGTTTATCTCACAAAAATGTATGATCTGAAAGCTAATTTCACGACTTTTTATTGACTTTAATAACCGGTAGAGATTCTGTTGACATTTTTTACAGCGTTTTTGACACAAGGACGATTGTGAAGTTAAAATAATTAACAGCTCTCCTGTAAAACGTTTTAGAAACATTCTAAAAACTCTCTTGTAAAGTTTGAGAAACTTTTTAAATGGTTATGGACCAATTTTTTTAAATTCTATTACGTTTTAAAAGGTTGAACTTGTATGAACCAGTATCCAAACTTTATTTACTATCTATTTTATTTGAGGTATTTAACGTGCACTTTATGCACCTACTTAATGTATCATCACACGACTTATAAATTAACTTAGATCTTGAAGAGACACAACATCCAGCCCTCCAACCATTTATTGATCACTGTGAAAGGTAACTCAAATTTTACCAATTATATTTTTTGGGGCATGCCAGGAATCGAACACGCCACAGAATGAGATAAGGTATCGGACTGCGTTAAACGTATTGATATGTCTGCATCTCTATGATTATCATCATCATCATTATTATCATTATTGGCACCGCGTCTTACTACCCGTTCGGGTTATACACACTTACTCTAATGTGTACTGGTAGGGTGATTGTGAGATGAAATGGAGGACCTACAGTTTAACGTGGGATCCGAACCACGGTGGAGGCCTGGCATTCCACACATTCACAAGTTGTGATTAATACACGTCTTGTCAGAGGTGAAGGAAGGGTTTGGCTATCAGATAAATCTGTTCTAGTACCAAGGATTTAACCCCGGACTCCAGCACAGAAGTCTGACACCTTACCCCTAGACCACCAGGTCACCCGCATCTCTATTGCATAAAGTATTTTATTGTTTAAAAAAATCACAAACAAATTAATTTTTATCGGACAGTGGCCCCTTACCCCCCTTCTCCACCAGGGGCGTTGTGATGGAGCGGGGAAGAGGTGTGATCGGTGTGGAATGGTCGGATCCTAATCATAAATTACACTGTCGGTTCAGGGAAGCAGACACACGCCGTTAATTGGAACAAGGGGACACATACAGGCAGCAATTAATCAACAAGAACTCTTCAGGACGACGAGCGGTCCAGCTCCCGGCACCACCCTACAGCTCTAAAATGATGTCATCGAAGAAAAGACAGAAAAAAACAATACATTTTATATCACTTAGTTAGGGAACATTTCAATGACCGAAATTAAGTATCGAAAGATGTACGTGGAAAGAGAGGCTATTTTTCTCTGACACCGATTGTCGAAATTTAAATTTTGAGTAAATTTTGTAATTTTTTTTTTTTAGAAAATTACCAACCAAATAAAATGCAAAGTTTGTAATTTTAGACAATAAATGTCTGAATTCAAATCGCAAACAAAGTTGTATTTTTGAGCCAAAGATTGTCCAACATTTTATCGCAAAAATAGTTTGTATATTTAACCAATGAGTGTCCAAATTTCAATCGCAGACAAAGTTTTGTTTATTTAACAAACGTAACTATTTGTCCAAATTTAAAATGCAGTAATAAAGTTTTTTTTAGAAACTAATCACCAAAGTTGAAATTGAAAACAAAGTTCCAAGTTTAAATTGCAAACAAAGTTGTTGGCTTTTTTTAGCCACTCTCTACTCAAATTTAAATTACAATATAATATTTTTTAAGCCACTGACTGTTCAAATCTAAATTGAAGTTTTTTCAGCCACCAACTGTCCAAATTTAGATTTGCAAACAAGGTTATTTTTCTAGAAATTATAGGCCATTTATAAAATAAGTTACATTGTGAACGATAACAGGAAATGAGATTTGATTCAAAACTTTTGGTAATATTTTTATTATAATTTTTTTGGAGTTGTTATAAGTTTAGATATTAATAAATAAAGCTATAATTTGAGTTGACAATTAATAAATAAAAAAGATACATTTTTTAAAAGTTAATCTTTCTGTTGACAAATTTTAATAATTCTTCTCAAACTCTTCTGACAGTCTGACGTGAAAAACGACAGGATTTCAAGTACATAATATGTATATTTATTAATGTTTTTGAATGACACAAATATATTATTTATTTTCAGTGCATGTTATAAGGTTATGAAAATTCAAACAAATCATTCATGAGTAAGCAAGGAAGTTAGATGGGGAATAAAGACAACATAATTTATATGGTTCAATCAACTAAAGTGTAAAGTATACTGATCACGAAAACTTTTAATACGAACAACGTTAGTTATTATTATTATTATTAGCACCGCGTATTACTACCCATTCGGGTTATACGCACTTACGCTAATGTGTAATGGTAGGGTGATTGTGAGATGAAATGAAGGACCTACAGTTTAACGTGGTATCCGAACCACGGTGGAGGCCTGGCATTCCCCACATTCACAAGATGAACAACGTTAGTTAAAAATTATTCCTAAATTGAACTAATATTTTTATTTCGGGGATTTTTTTTATAGTAGCCAAAATTTAAAATCTAATCAGCTGTTTTATATCTAGACCAATTAAAAATAATTATTTTCAATTAAATAAAATTAAATATAGTTTAAAAATGGCACCTGGACACAAGAATTGAACCCAGTGTCATTGTTCAACTATATTTGATTTAATTAAAACATTTATAGAGTGAAGACTGTATCCGCAGCTAAAGTTAGTTTTCATATTTGTAAAAGTGTAATAATCAGGCACTTCGTTAGATTACCTACATACGTTTATAAACTACATGCAATGGTAGGTTTGTCGTTTTACCTTACATTTAGCGCCTAACAAAACGCTGAGATGCGTTGCAGACGTCCTGAAATACCGCAATATATAAGAAGTTTTATGTTATTTCAAAATTTGGCCAGCACCAAAACGAAGGTAAAAGGTATTTAAATATGCCTAAAGGGTTTTAAACCTTAAATTTTCTAAGTTTGATCCCGAAAAGATTAAATTAGGTAATTTTTAACGACGCTACAGGAAAATGTCGTAGTTCTGAGATCAAAGTAAATAGTTAGAAAAATAGAGCCAACCTTACATCAAATAATGTGAGTAATTTTTCAATCGGGTCACAAAAGGAAATTCTAAGATAAATAAGGATTGTTTAAATGGTTTTGATGTAAAAATCAAAAAGATAATAGCGATAGAGAAAAAAAAAGAGGATGTCAAATGCTAACTTTTTGTAAAGTGCTAAGTTTCTTTCTGTAGGTGTCTGTTTGCAAATTACATTATCTCTAAGATGGGACAGGGAAAATTAACCAGCATTTGCCTGTAAATAGTAACAAAACTAGTAAAAATCCCCTGCATGTCTGTTTTTCTAACAGTCACCCTTGTTCATTCAATGAACAGATTTAGATCACCAATAAATTTTTTATTATTTCTTATGCATAAAGTGGCGTGAACAAATATATTTTATATGTTTACGATTCCGAAAAAATTGGTGCCGTCGGCCGGTCTATCATCAGCGTTTTTCAACCAGCGTGCCGTGAAGGGTCAGCAGGTATAACACGGATGTTTAAGGAGAATATAAAAAAAATGTTTGAGGAATTAAAATACATCTTTTTAAATCCATGATAATCTTTGTTTTTAAATGACACAATTATTATAATTTTAGTTACTAAAGTTTTAAACACAATCTTGAAACTAGTAATTTTAATGATAAAATCCCTCTTGGTGTGCCGTGAATTAAGTAAGGTTGAACATCGCTGGTATATCTCTATGAAAGCTTGTGTGTGTGAACTCACTCCAGACCTCACTGCTCGACCCATTTTATTAACATTTGGTATTTACAAAAGTTATTACATATCTTAGGTGCAAGACGGTCAAGGCCGTAGCTAGCCAATAATCGCAAGGGGGGGGGGGACACATTCCCCAATTGCCAGAAGCTAGAATTTTTTTTTATAAATGATAAACAGTTCTAGAAGACATTTAAAGTGTTTTTTTTTATGGCAACATAACTCCCTAACTGCCAGATGCTAGGTCAAATTTTAAATACTAAACACCTCTAAAAGCTCTTTGAAATGTCTTTCTTTGGCAACATAATCCCCTAATTGCCGTAGGCTAGGAAAGATTCTAAATAATAAACACCTTTAAAAACTCTATGAAGTTTTTTTACTGCAAAATAACCCCTAGCTGCCGTAGCCTAGAAAAATTCCGGATATTAAAACACCTCTAAAAGATATCTGAAGGGTTTTTTCATGGCAACATAGCAACATGACTGCGGTAGGTTAGGAAAAATTCGGAATATTAAAACACCTCTAGAAGCTATCTAAAGTGTTTTTTACGGTAACATAGCCTCTTCATTTGTACTTGTGCATTAACTTTGATATTGTTTTAACCATAGATAAAGCCATATATATTTTGTTCATACAATTTTGGGGGGTTTAAACCCCAAAAAAAACCCTTGACTACGGCCTTGAAGACGGTTACGAACGCATAACCATAACTAACGAATGGAAACAGAGTTGATTTGTTTTAAAACGAGTAGGACAATTTTTAATTACATTTCACTCGTTTATAAAGGGTATGGTAGAATGTTCACAAAAATAGAAATGCAGTGAGTGACTTAATTTATACTTTTTCATATCAAGATAAAGTATTGTAGTAGGCCTAACTTAATGAAAATTTTCGACTTCGAGATTTTGACGAACCTTTACCTTTTATGTGAACACGAACTCAAAAGAGTGTATTTTACAATTATGTTTGTCCCCCCGTTTGTGTATCTGTGCGTCTGTTTCTGGCCAAAGATCTGAAATTATTATATATATATATATATATATATATATATATATATTCAAATTTAATATTTACACGTTATAGGATAACACCTCAGAACGTTTTTTAAATTTTGAACTTAGCGCTAAAATTAAGCGTAGTTTACTTTTGAGCTTTTTTTTTCATTACAAATTTTTCGGAAATGATTCAAACGATTTTGTCTAAAATTTATATCTGTGGAATGTTTAACATGACCATCTAAGCTGTATAATTATTTTAGGGGGTTTATTAACAACTTTTTTTTATTTGAGTATCTTTTTATAAATGTCTCGAGCGATTTGGTTCTAAATTTTCTTGACATCAAACGTGAGTGTGACACCCACCTCATTGGTGTTCCAGCGGTGCCTTTGCGTCGGGAAATGGTCAGCTCTGGGCAGGGACTCTAGGTTCTCCGGCAGCTTGATGGGCTCCCCGTCTGAAACAAAACACTGGCTTTCAGGACACGACTCACGAATTAGCTGAACCTTGAACGTACATAATATGTTAAAACAACATTTAGATCAAATTTGAACATGGCATGTTTAGAAGGTGTACGTAGATTTATTTCTCAACCGCTATGACTACAAGACAAATATATTTCTGGCCATCAGACAATGTTTATACAAAGTTTTTATTTAGCACCGCGTCTTACTACCCGTTCGAGGTATACGATTAAGTACTACTTACGCCAATGGGTTAGGAATTGAATGTAGAGAAAGTGAACCCACATTTGCGTGGAGGGGGAGTGGAAAATCATGTATGACCCCCTCCCCCCAAAGGAGCTATCCCCGAGATGTTTCGAGTTTATTCTATTGCGAGATCGGACGTGACACAATCTCGAAACATTTTCTATTTAGCTATTCTTGAAAAAAAATATTTTTGTTACTAATCTAGATTTTTTCATTCGTATAGATCTCATTGTGGTTCCACCTCTTGGAATCATAAATATCGCAACAAATATTTTGAAAGTATTTTGTTGTTGGACAAAATGTAAAATGGCGGAAGCGTGGATGGACTATTTTATAAAAAGAGAAGTTTAAGAATTTGAAAATGAATTTAATAGAATGCCACTTATATCTCGTGAACACGAAGATCATACATGATGTAGTAATTTATACAAATAATAACTTTTTATTTAATAATTTAGCGAATCAACCTTCCATGAATTCAAGTATAATCTGATTTTGCTCTTTACCTATTTTTTATATCCATCCATCTTTATATAGACTTTATCGAGCTAAACTTAACCAACAAAAAATAAAACCGAGATAAAACGAAGATGGCGAAGACAAAAATGTTGTTATTCTATTGTTTAATTGTCTGAAGGGTGCGTTCACACAACTATAAAGTAAATCTCAAATCACACTTTTCGAGACCGGAAGTTCGGAATTTTTCGCTTAATACGAAATTAGAGGACTCAACATAAATTGCGAGATTTTAAACTCAAGATTAGCTACTTTACGGATATGAAACTACGAGTTCGAGTTGAGCGTGGCGAGATTCGTCGTAGTGAGATAAACTCGTAACATCTCCGGGATAGGCTCGCAGTTCACCCGTGAGAAATTAGAACCTCGATCTCCCCGTTCTCGACAGTCTATCTCAACATAAAACTAGCGCGTTAGCTAACTATGCCACCGAGGCGTGTTCCATACAAAGTCGATACGTGGTTTAATATAGTGACTGGCAGCGTTGGGCGCACGGTTTTCGCAACCGACTATAGTTCGGGAGGCCAGTGTTTGATCATCACTCGGATGTAATAAGAGAGTTTATTTTCCTTGTTGTAGTTTTATATCTTTCTTAAGGTCAGATTTATCTAAGGTGGGAGTGTAGGTAATGCGAGTTAAGGCCAGTGTTCTTGCAGTTTTTATATAAACATTTTTTTTTTTGCCAAAAGATATCAAATATTGCTCTAGTAGAAACATGAAGTTTAATTTTCTTCACATGGTGACCTCAAAAGTTTTTGAATATATATCATGATCATAGCGGCATTAGATGAGAAACTTTTTAAATGAAGAGAAACAGTTGTCATTAAATTCCAGGATAGCCTTGACAGATATTCAACAACTGTTGATATTACCGTGTGAAGAACTCTATGTTTATACTGGAGAAATATGTTGTTTGTTTTTCTATAAAAAGTGAAAAAATACTGCCCTTAAATCATGTTCCCTACACTCCCGCCTTAAGAGTGTCCAAAGATTATATGTTTGTGTAATTCACTTCTCGGCACTAAGGCATAGTCTGTGCAAGTATATGTGTGAATAATCTTGTGTTAAAATCAAGAGGACATAACTACTTTTACTATTTCCACTCCTAATTCAATCCCAAGCAAAGTTATTACTGTAATGCAAGTGGGGGAAACAATATAACATTTCAAATGAACCCTATCACGCAACACAGCATAAACTGCATACGAGCTAAGATGAGAGTGAACGCAAGTGTGGATAACTGCTGTACACACCACCTGGCTGGTCTCGGGTATTTTTGTGGATTCTACACGTTCACAAAAAAAAGAAAAAAAAGAGCAGGACAGTCACGTAATCATGTGACAAGCTCTAAGCCAATCACAATTTATCAGCCTCGTCGGCGTGCGTCCACTAGGTGCTTCAACTTTCCTTTTTTTTTCTTTTCTTCGCGACATCAGCTTGGGGGACCCAATAACCTTTTAAAACCTATGATTCAATCAGTCCGCATGCGCCTTCAAAGCGAGATACAAGAAGATAGTTGCATCTACTGTTGTGAGATTATTTGAAATAGCTCGTTAAATGGGAAGCGCGTGTGTGATTCTGTTTAGATTTGTTTCACCACACAATAAAATAATTTGAAAACATCCGTCGTTACAGTAATCTTAAGCACGTGTGTATCCACTAGAAAATAAGATGTTATTATAATCAGCTATTGTTTGTGTTGCTAACAGGGTTACTATTATTTTCTTAATAAAAATCAGTGTTTTTTACAGAAAAAATATATTTTTCAAGACATTTTAGATGGAAATTCATAAAATTGACTAGTGTGAGGTAATACGAGGAAATGTATGCAGTTGTTACAAAGCCCAATATTTTGGCAGGGCGCTAGGTATAACACATGATTATTTCTTGAGTTCGATTTTTTTCCCCATGCAAGACTGTGCACTATTTAAATCTTGCAGTTTATTGTCTCGGATTCACCAATATTCCAGTATTTATAGTGATCTTGGTGCCCTGGTGGTCTAGAGGTAAGGTGTTGGACTCCTGTGTTAGGGTCCGGGGTTCAATCCTCGGTCCCGGCACAGATTTATCTGATTACCAAACCCCTTCCTTCACCTCTGACAAGACATCTTGTGAATGTGTGGAATGCCAGGCCTCCACCGTGGTTCGGATCCCACGTTAAACTGTAGGTCCTCCATTTCATCTCACAATCACCCTACCATTACACATTAGCCTAAGTGCGTATAACCCGAATGGGTAGTAAGACGTGGTGCTAAAAATAAGTGTTCTTTTTGGTGAAATTTTATTTTGTTTTACCGCTTTTTTCCATACATAAAAAATTCGTCGTGTTTTGCCGGCTCTCGTGGTTTCCAACTCCGAGCAAAGCATCATGGGCCAAAGTACATTTCTGTTAGAGTGTGAATTGCTTTTTTTTTATCACCACGTATTACTACCCGATCGGGTTATACGCATATGTCCTAATTAATCTAATGTGTTTTGGATGAGAAGTTTGAATTTAAAGGAAATGTAGCCACATTTACGTGGAGAGAGAATACACCCGACTGGTATTCAAACCCTCATCTCCCGTTGTCGGCAGTTCGGTCTAACACGAGAGTACCGCCTTAGACCAGTTGGTTCCCCACCTTTTCCACATCGTGGCCCTCTTGAAGCCAATGATAATTCACCGCGGCTCCCCTAATCTTCCCCACCATACGAGGTGAAATTAAAAACCTACCCACACATTTCTAGTACTCTACGTAGCCCATTTCACATTAGTGAAATAAACAAGATGTTTAGTCGGACAGTAATGAAGAAAAAAAAACAGGACCTGGATCACTAACGGGAGCAAATAGTTGCGTCGGTGCAAGTTTGAAAGACGCGCTCAAATCCGTATTCACTGAACAGAAGAGGCGCAGGTTGAGAGAAAATCTGCACCCACTCAATAGTAGGCGCGAGTCGAGACGTGCCACGTTTAAGAAGTTAAAATGGCGGTCTATTAGCCCAGATGTTTAAGCAAATTGAGATTATTTTTTTACATGATGTGAAAATACAAATAAAAATAACTTATAAAGAGCTAGACTCGTTTGGTGGAGGTTGGGAACCTCTGTCTTAGACCATTCGACAACCGACTCGGGTTGTAAATTACTGCGCCCTATTCTCTATTTCCAGACGCACGTGTGAATCAAGCTTTAATCTCTCGGCATGTTCACAGTCTCGAACTAAGGTTCTCAGGAGGAGAGTCGAGTGGGTCACGCGACGACGTCCTCAACAGATTAAGATTGATAGTATACCACTCCGAGATTACCGGGGCTGCGATTGGGGGGGAGTGGAAGGGGGCGGAGGCTACCGTGAACAATAATAATTATAACCCAATCGTTTGCACCGTAAGTAAAAAAATTCAGCTCTAATCAGATGTACTCCACTATTTCACTAGCGTAGTTTGTGTAAGCGTACAGCCCGAACGGGTAATAAGACGCAGTGACAAAATAAATAAACTTAGGACGACGCATATCACTTCATGTTTGACGGGCCAGCCCTTGGTTCAGAAGATAGGAACACATCAATGTCAGTATTCCAATAATAGCGTTTATTAAATACTATAATTTTAACCATCGTTGTTTGATAAACTCACTTTTTTGGGGTGGTGGTTTTGAGAACACCACACCCTACACCCCTAAATCCATCATCCACTACTCTCAGATTAACTCGAGCCACGTGGAGGGGAGTGGAGTGAGACAAAGCGGTACCGAATTCATTCCGAAGAGCGACCCCTCCCTACCTATATTCACTCACCGCCAAAGGTTTCATTCAACGGAACAGGCTGACGAACAGGTATGAGATTCATTTGTGGAGTAAGAACAGTTTTACTACCAGGCAGTAAAAAGTTTATCCATCCAAATACTTTAAATTAATATTACTAACAACATTTATTTATTTGTAAAGAGAGTGCTCCCATTGATATTCAGTCATTCATCCAGACGTGGCACTAGCGTTAACATCCCCTCCGATATGTGTTTGTATTGATGATATCTCCGCGAGGCAACAAGACAACCAAGGGTGGAGCTGTCCGGCAGTAGGAGAACAAACAGGCTAAGATGAACTTACAAATGCCAATACAAAGTGTGTTACTACCCCCTTACTAGATTACATCATTAGATTCACAAATATCCATTCTACGCTCTTTTCCCGGGCATTTGGCTTTTAATGATCAACCGAAATAATATGTGGATTTTTGAGCTTTGTAAAGTGAAAATATCAACATTAAAACCATATTTACAAGTACATATGAGTATATATATTTACATGTACTTTGATGTACTTGTAAATATGGTTTTAATGTTGATATTTTCACTTTACAAAGCTCAAAAATCTACATATTATTTCGGTTGATCATTAAAAGCCAAATGCCCGGGAAAAGAGCGTAGAATGGATATTTGTGAATCTAATGATGTAATCTAGTAGGAGGTAGTAACACACTTTGTATTGGCATTTGTATGTTCATCTATTTATAATATATATAACCTATATAAACACCACAACCTACTACCCATTCAGGTAAGTACTAACCACGCTAATGGGTTAGAGATGAGTAAGGTTGGATTTAGAATAAATGTACCCACATTTGCGTGGAGAGCAGAAACCCATTTAGGAAAAAACAGCCGACCGGGATTCTGGCACCAAGCTCCTCGGCATCAGCAGTCCAGTCTATTGCGAGAGTGACGCCTTAGACCATTCGACCACCGAAGTGGGTTATGTCGATATACAAAAAGATGTGAGGTTAAAAAAAAAAGTAATTCGCTAATGCCGGGATTTGGCTTGAAGTGGGAGTAAAGTGTATCGGGGAGCCCATGGCTCTGTAACCTGTGGCAGCTGCGCCACGGCAGGGGAAACGTGTAACAAGTGAAGTGAAGTGGCCCGGTGGATCAATGAGAGGGTAATTCTTCCCCCTCCCTCTCAAACCCTCCTGCGCCTATGAATAATTCCCAACTGTTTACCTGACGACCCTCCAAGTACCGACTGCGCCAGGCACACTCAGCTGTACTTAAAAAATACTCCACAAATAGAACAGTAGCAACTAATCAAAGTGCGACGTCGCTGCGTTTTCGATATGATTGAATAAAGACGAGGAGGAAGGAAGTATAGACGAGGAGAAATGAGAGAGAGAAAGATTTAGCAACATCCAACAATTTCCTCCCAGAGTACAATCTGTTTCGATTCAATCGAAGCTCCACTCGGAATCACTTATCAATATGAAAACCGTATATATCCTAAGAACATTCTAAATTTCGACATGACAAAGTAAGTGTTTAAAATTATTATATCTATGACCGCGTCTCATAACCCGTTTGGGTTATACGCATGCGAACTAGCAGGTGTCAATCACGCGGTAGACTGGACTGCCCATGACTGGGAGATCGGGGTTCAAATTTAGGTCGAGTGTAATGAGGGTGGTTTTTCACTCCACCTCCACGCAAATACAGGTACATTTCCTCTAAATTCAATATTACTCATCTATAACACACAAGCGTAATTAGTACATAGGTGTATAACCCGAAGACGTGGTGTTAAAAACAAACTATACCCTGATTTTGGTTGGAAGAACAGTAGAGAACATTCAAACATATTTCTTTGCGGACAACCTTGCCAACATTTGTATATATTATTTTATAGGTATTGATAATATATTTCAAAAGTGATAGCTGCAGATAGCCTGACTTTATGTATGAATATATTAAAATTGTTTTAGTAACTTTAGTAACTAACTTCTACTGTTCTTCCTACCAAAATCATACTATACATGAAAGTACCAAACGTTGCACTGGTGAAGTAAGTCTTGTGAAATTTATTTGTAACATTTTGAAATCTTTACTAATGATACATTTCGAAAGAAAACAAATTATTACTATACGCAACAGCATAATAATGATAGATGGAAACATTGAATTTCTTTTTGATAAATCACGTGTCGTCGTTAGGATCGTATTATGTGTAAAATTATTATATATATATATATATTTTTTTTTTTTTCATCCCCACTTTTTCCTTAGTACGTATATGAAGTTCCAGGCCTTTAGATTTTTACTTTTTCTCGATCCCTTGAAGAAAGAAATATTATGATCGTCAAAAAAAATCTAACTCGATATCTTGATAAATGTGGACGTTTCATGACCCCTGAGACCGATAAATTGGTTTTCGCTAAGCCATTTGTCTGTACTGGAGCAGCCGAAACCATTTCACAGGATAAAACTCGATATCTAGGAAGATTACATGCATTTGCGTGGAAGAAGAGTGGAAAACCATTTAGTAAAAAAAAAAAACACTCGGTACACCCAAACGAGATTCGGACCTCGATATTTCCACCATCGGCGGTCTAATTTATCTATTGCTATAGTGAAAACTAATATATTTTGTCCTTTGTTTGAAATAAGTTTTGTTCGAATTGATAGCGGTCTGAATACAGGAAATGTTTCAATTATTTTGTAAATATACTCAGCTATAATGAATGACGCAACCCATTCGAATCGGCCAGTGTTTGACAACCCAACTAGAATAATATTTATTTTAAAAAAAAGGATAAAGGTAGAGAGGATCATGGATGACTAAATGCTGCGATCAGAAGAAGACAGCCAGAGCGTTTTGCCCCCCCTCCCCTCAGCCCTTCATATCGGATCCTCCCCCTCACACCCTACACCCTAGCCCTCAACGAGCCCAGTGGACCGCGACGGACTGGGCGGCGTCAGCTGCTGTAACCAAACAAACTTTCCGAGTCAAGGGACAGGCCCGAATAATTGACTTTCTCTCCGCAACGCCCGGGCAGACACGAAAATAATATGGGCGAACTCACCAGACCCCGCTCTTGCGGCCGAAAGGCGAAAATACACGAGAGTGCCAAACAGCTTACATTGACAAAATTGGGTGGCGGTGGTAGTAGAGGGGGGAGTCATGAAAATAAATGGGTTGGATGGAAACAAAACATGCAATTTATTATTTCCTGTCATAATGGAAGTTGGAATCGAGGTTTTTTGTTTTTATCAAACACGATCCTCTTTTAATACAGGCTTTCCTAAAGCATAACCCGCTTCAGAATCAAACTTCACAGTTTTATGACGTTACACTCTTATGACAAAAAAAAGTACTAAACAATGACGTCATTAATAAACATAAAAACCATAGTATTGGTGGTTATAATGTGTCCTGCGTGATTTAGAATGAATATAATAATATTCATTCAAATATTATTTATTCAAGTCATGCTCTTATGACGTCACATATTTATGACAAACGAAAATATTTTAGTCGAAATGTACCGACATCAGTCTAAGACGAATATAATAACTCATTCAAACCGGATTTTATTCAATTAATAAACGTCATTCTCCTTGACGTCACTGTCATACGTCACATACTCCACGTAGTACCTTATTAAAATACCTCTAAATTAGTTAACCCCAACTATGTTCGCACTTCCGGTCAAGTGAACAAATCTTACCCATTACTACTCAACTTCTTGGTGTCAAGACTTGTCGCTCCTATTCGAGTATGTCTCATTAGTTGAAAATAGTGGTTCTTATCTCCAAGAAACGCATTTAGATGTTAGTAGCGATAACAAGTTTTGCGGTCCGCCATTTCGTTGATTTGGACGCCACGTACTGTTGGAACGTAATTCTCGCTAATACAACACACATGACGCACACGTGAACCGAGCATTAAGGGATGGGCTTGGCCCAAATAAAATTAGCGCTACTAAAAGAGATTGGGGTGCACTTGCACTAATTGAGGGAAAGGGTGGGTTCATAGAGGTGAGGGGTTGGGGGGAGGCGTGTAAGTGGGTGATGTCATGAATAACTTAGCACCTCATTTGAGTCCCTGGAAAGAGGAGGTGGGGGCTAGGGTCAGAACAACTCATCCTCTCCAGTACGTCATTCCAGAGTGCTAGGAGACTCCATATAATGATAAGTTAACAAACTGTCCGCCCGCTTCAGTGGCCGAATGGTTTAGGGCGATGCTCTCGTATTAGACTGGCCTAATGAAGACTGGGAGATGGGGGTTCTAACCCCAGTCAGGTTTACTGAGGGTAGTTTCCCTAAATGGTTTCCCCCTCTATTTCCACACCAATTAATGTGGGAAGACTACCTCTAAAATTCTTTCCTCATTAGAGTAATTATCATATATTCGTATAACCCAAGCAGGTAGTAAGAAGCTGCGATAAAAAACAAACTGTCAACCATGGGTTGAAAAGGGGAAGAGGGAACCTCAGTTTCCAAATATGCTCACGCCTGTTGGTGATGTAAGGTTATCGCTACTACCTATTGGCAGAGATAAGCAAGAGGTCAACGAACCAGCCTTCTATACTTGAATGATTTCTTTTCAAATCGTTGTTTTACTTACTCTTCCCAGACTTAATGCTGGGACGGTTCCTTCATATATGTCCTACTAAGAGGGCCCCTCCTGAGGATCCAAGGAGTCTGGGGGCGGGGAGAGGGGTAAAGAAGTGTAATGTAGGCCTGACGCCTCGGACCACGCTACCTCCAGTGCGGAGTAGGTAAATGCAATGCATATTATGTCCGTGCGACTGATATCATCTTCCCAGGGCTGTCTCCTGTTTGCAGTTGACTTTGCGTGTATGCACTCATCTAGACCGGCTCGTTGCTCCATTGTAATTACCGAGTGCGACGAGTTATTAGCACGGTATGTCGACCCCTAATCACGCGTGTAAGCCGCAGTAACCAATCAGCGGAGAACGTTAGCAAGCTAGGAAATGACGTAGGCCTGTATAAATAGAAAACTGAATGCAACGATGACATATATCACTGAACAAATGATACAAAGGAGTTGAAAAAGAGTGAGATCAAATGGTCTAAGGCATCATCCTCACAAGAGACTAGACTGTCAAAGACAGGGAGATTGGGGTTCGTACTGAGGGTGTTTTTCCTCAATTCTTTTCCACTCACCCTCCACCCAAATGCAGGAACATTTCCACTAATTCCAACCTTCCTAATCATTACTACAGTGGGGTAATTACTATGTATGCGTAGTAAGACGCAGTGCGCACAGATAGATGGTAGCGAGGAGTGTTTTCTCAGCGGACAGAGGGAGCACCTCGCTCGCTGCGAGCGTGAAATTAACGGAGCGCTGAAGCGGACCCGTTTCTCCCGACTTTCATCAACACTGGCATCTTGTTCACATTATACACGTCCGTCTTCATTTGGATTCACACGTTCGCCGTGAAAAAAAACAACCAAGAACAGAGAAGAAACGTGGTCCCGCGACGAGCCCTGAACCAATCACAGAATATCAGCGCAATCTACGCTGCCTATAAAGGTGCGACAACGTTATTTCAACTTTCTTGGTTCTGCAGGATGCAATCTGCTTGGGAGGCTCAATAAAATATTCAAACCAGTCTCATTAAGTGCGCACACGCCTACATAGATACAAGCATAAAGCTGCACCTACTGTTGTGATAAGGGGTAGCAACAATATCATTATATAAAAAATATATAGATGTATTTATAAAAACATCGGTATATTAGGCCTATGGTATACAAAAATTCATCCAAAGGAACGAGCGAATGAATCAACGCCGTGAGGTAGCAGCCAGTCAGCTACACACAATCGCGTCTTACTACCCATTCGGGTTGTTCGCATCTGTGCTCACTAAGATGATTGGTTAAGGATGAGCAAGATTGAATTTAGATTAAGTGTAACCATATTTACTTAGAGGGAGAGTGGAAAACCACCCTCAGTACATCCAACCGGGATTCGGACCCCAATCGCCCTGCACTCGGCAGTCCAGTCTATTGTAAGAGTGACGCCTAAGACCAGGCGTGCCAAACTCGTTTGACCTTCAGGGCCACACTGAAAAATTTAAATAAGTAAGTGGCCTAATTTAAAAAAATAATTCTTAACTAACTTTATTAATTATTATTATTATTATTATTATTATTATTATTATTATTAGCACCGCGTCTTACTACCCGTTCGGGTTATACGCACTTACGCTAATGTGTAATGGTAGGGTGATTGTGAGATTAAATGAAGGACCTACAGTTTAACGTGGAATCCGAACCACGGTGGCGGCCTGGCATTCCCCACATTCACAAGATGTCTTGTCAGAGGTGAAGGAAGGGTTTGGTGATCAGATAAATCTGTTCCGGGACCGAGGATTGAACCCCGGCCGCCAGCACAGAAATCTGACACCTTACCCCTAGACCACCAGGTCACCCAACTAACTTAATTAAAAAGAATTCCGTTTTAGTACCTTAATATTACATTAATAAAATAATAAATTCCTTTATAAAACAATAGCATTGTTCCTATTTTGAAAGTAATTCCCCACTGGCTTGCTAGGCCTATCGTAGTTTCCCCAGAGCCCCGTCAGCCGTCACCTTTATAGGTTCCTGCAGGGCCTTCCCAGCTACCAACGAGGTCACGGGGCACACATGGTCTCCAATGTACTCTACCCCCACAGGCACTCCCTTATTTCGTGCCGTTACCCACTCCCTTCGGCGCAAACAAAGGGTTGGAATTTTGGGCGAGAAAGAGGTGAAGACTGGGCCAAGGTGGACGGAGAGAGGTAGGGGGAGGAAAGGAGATGGTGAGAGTCTTGTGTTCCAAACAGACCCGGCCAATGGTTGGAAACTGTAGATGATGATGATGATGATAAAACAATAAGACTCACCCAAGTTTTCTCCAAATTATACAAAATTACCAAGTATCCCATTCTCCAGTGTTGTATCCCTACGACGTTTATAAAAATAATTATAGTGTCTCATTGTTTAACGGTTCATCATAAGGTCCGTGGGTTGCACAAAATCATGGATATGGTACGCAAGTTAGACATGCCCGCCAGACCATGCGGGTCGTTAGAGCTATTTGGATAAACATATTATGTACCCCGCCTTACAAGTGTGTATGAAGGGTAGCCTTACTAACTATCTCAGGGCGTTTTCTCATCACTGTTCAAGTGGCAACCGACAAATACTAGAAATGTTCTCAGGATAAGAACTACTTCCATTATGACCCACTTTGGTGGCCGTATGGTCTAAGACACTACTCTCACAGTAAGACTATGACTACCGATGACTGGGAGATCGAGGTTTGAATCTCAGTTGGATGTACCGAGAGTGTATTGATTAGATTTGATTTGATTATTAATTTATACAGATAATAAGATATGATCTGGTGTCATGATGTTCAAAATTTACTATTATTTAACCCTATCTTTAGCAGTGAATGTCAACGCGGTGTAGCATCTTTGTGTTTCTCTCTATCAGACACCCAGGTGAAATCTTCTCAGAAATAAAATTAGGGAGGGGCACAAAGATGGCTGCATCCCGTTACTCAAAGAATATTCTAGAAACTAAGACTTCATAGATATAGCTTGTAGCTTCGTCACTAGCTTGGTAGTCGTTGAACTGGCCGGACGTTCGTCCGTCATAAGAAAAATAATACATATTTTCATCAAAATCACCAAACGTTAATCGGGACGTTAAACATATTGCACCAGGCACAATATAGGATCAGTCATCCAGACTGTTTTATTCAGCACAGCTCCCTACAAAGAGAATCAGCAGTACATGGGAAATCTAACTGCAGGTACCAATTGTTCAGACTCATCAGAACGGTGAACGACACAGACTTTCTCACTCCCAAGGCTGTAGCCAGGTGGGGTTTCTGGGGGTTCAACCTCGCCCCCCGCCCCCAATTTTATGAACAATATATATATATATATATATGTTTTTATTTATGGTTCAAACCGTATCAAAATTAAGATAGAAGTACAAATTAGGGGGCTTTGTTACTATAATAAACACTCCAGAAAGATTCTAAAGGTGTTTAATATTTAGAAATTTTCCTATCCTTTAGCAGTTAGGGGGCTATATTGCCATAAAAAGCACTTCATACAGCTTCTAGAACTGTTTATCATTTAGAATTTTTTCTAGCTTCCGGCGTTTAGGGGAGGTGCCCAACAAACCCCCTCTGAAATTATTGGCTGGCTACGGCCTTGCTCACTCCTCTATCTAGAGTATGTATATATCGTTAGATATGTGAAACATAATTATGTACATTGTCATAGAAACATAAAAGGGGAAAAAATAACATCAAATTTCATCAAAAAGTTTATAATATGAAAAGTATACACTCTTACAGAAACGTATTGTTTGATTTGGGCATTTTAAGCTCACCATTTTCCAATTTCTAATTAAAAATTATATATTTGCCTATAATTCAGAAAATATTGATTTCATTAGATATTATTTCAAATAAACGTTGTTTATTTTTAAGATACCTACAACTCTGCATTGGTAAGTTATTTCATACATCAAAGAGAAAAGATCAAAATGAGAAATGTCTACATATGTTAAGTATAACCTCAAAGTCCTTTTAATGGTAAAAAGCCGCAAGTTACCCATCCCTGGTCTAAGGCGTCCCACTCATAATAGAATAGCCTGCCAATGACGGGGAAACCTAATCCTGGTTGGGTGTACTGAGGGTGGTTTTCTACTTTCTCTCTCCTCGCAAATGCGGGTACACTTTCTATAAACTCAAACTTCCTCATCTCTTACACATTGACGTAGTTTAGTACACATGTGTATAGTCCGAATGGGTACGTATGACGCTGTGCTAAAGAAACATCTCAGCGGTAGCAAGCGTATCACAGTTTGATAAACACTGCTACAAAGGGCCGAACCATATTCCTCTATAACTCCGGCCCAACCACGCCCTACATGTAATGTCTCCATGCGACGGAGACCACCAAATAACCCCCCACCCCTCCAAAAAACCCTGCAAGGTTTTATTAATGCTCTGTATCTCGGAACCAGTCGCAAAGGAGGAGTCCTGTTTACCGCTGCCTTTGCTATAGGTTTTTAAAACGCCCGGCATTACCAAGGCGAGACCATTCTCGCTCGTAAATAGACCCCGGGGCGGGACTCGATCATTAGCATAAACTGTAACACATCCCACACAGTACTTTTGTCAAGTATTTGTAGCTATCTAAGTACGTATTTTACATCTGTGCGCTTGGACACGTTTGTTCTGACATTCTATTTCTGCACTCCGTGTCTTACTGAACCGTCCGGGATATTTGCATATTAAGGCGGGAGTGTAGGGAACGCGCGTTAAGAGCAGTCTTTTTGCAGTTTTCATATCAAAACTTTTGTTGTCAATATAAAAAATTACTTCAGTAAAAACGTATGAGTTTAATTTTCTTTACACTCTCTTAAGTGACCGGATAGCATAAGGCGTCACTATAGTGTTATACTGGCTTGCTAGTGACGGGAAGATCGGGCTTCAAATGCCGGTCGGGTCAAGTAAAAGTGGTTTTCCTAAATTGTTTCCCGCTCTCTTTCCACGCAAATGTGGGTAGATTACCTTTATGGTACTTTCTTCCTCATTCTTACTCCATTAGAGTAATTATTGTAAATGCACAAGATCTGAAAAGGTAGTAAGACGCAGTTATAAGAAATAGATTATTCACATGGCGATATCAAAAGTAGTTCTTTAATATCTGTCAAGACTGTGCTGGAATTCAATGACAATTTTTTCCTCTTCATTTAAAAGGTTTCTCATCTAATCCCGCTATGCTCTTGACAGATATTCGACAACTGGTGTTGTCACCATGTGAAGAAAATTAAACTATGTTTCTACTAGAGCAATATTTTATTTATTTTGGCAAAAAAGTGTTGTTATAAAACAAGGAAAAACAATGTCATTAACTCATGTTTCCTGCACTCCCACCTTAACAATTATGGGAAAGGTATAATTTTAAATAAATGTTGACCACATCTTCATGGAGGGAAAGTGGAAATACATTTATTAAAAATTATCCCAAGTAAACTCATCCGAGATTCAAACCCCGATCTTTTCCATCACCACCAAACCAGATAAGACGAGAAGGACGTCTTTTTCTGCACATCTACCGGTATGGGCTAGATGCACCCTTATCCCTTGACTAGAGTTTAGACGATAATAGACATAGGCCGCTTACCCACAAAACTTTTTGTTCGACGAAGAAATCTACAAAAATTTTAAATTGGAGCGTTCACACAGACCCAAAACTTTGTTTTAAAAGAAGATGATTGTTTCTTTAAGATCGGACAGCTGTCTGATGTTCTATGGAAACGTTTGAAGAACTAAACAACCTGCGCATGCGCGATTTATCCTCGTCCTACGTTTGCGAAGAGTCCTGCATTCCATCAGAGCTTCGTGTTTATGTTTTGATTATATTCGTGATTTATATAATCATGATAGAAGAGACTGAAGTAGACTGCGAAATGATAATTTATTATAAACAGTATCATCCTGTTATCTACGATCAATCTAATGAGCATTACCACTATAGACACATTTGTATCCATGCGTAGGATATTAATGGAAAAGGAATTAAATTGTCAGGTAAAATTATTGTTTTATTTATATGGTAGAAAAAATTAGGCAGGTATTTTTTCCCTGGTGAATTTCTTGTTTTGTCTGATAAACACTTGTTTAAGGCAATTGTCTAAAACAATGTGCTCTAAACTAATTGTTTCGACCAATGGGTAAGCTAACTAAGTTTAAACATATTAATACAAAGACAAAATAAAAGCACGCCTGTGTTTAGCATGATTTGGTAGGAAGAAACTTTTAGAAAATATACAAACATATTTTTTTGCTGTTATTATTATTATTATTATTATTATTATTAGCACCGCGTCTTACTACCCGTTCGGGTTATACGCACGTACGCTAATGTGTAATGGTATGGTGATTGTGAGATGAAATGAAGGACCTACAGTTTAACGTGGAATCCGAACCACGGTGGAGGCCTGGCATTCCCCATATTCACAAGATGTCTTGTCAGAGGTGAAGGAAGGGTTTGGAAATCAGATAAATCTTTGCCGGGACCGAGGATTGAACCCCGGCCGCCAGCTCAGAAGTCTGACACCTTACCCCTAGACCACCAGGTCACCGACGTTTTTGCTGTTAAAATTGATATTTTTTTACTGTATTTTTGTACCATTATATGGGTATTGATAATATCTATAAAACGTGACGGATGAAAATTATATGACCTAACGTATGACTGTATGAACATAGTTTCAGTAAATTTTTAACAAACAAAAATGTTTCTTCTTGTCTAAATCAGATTGTACTCCATATGCTCGGAAGGATTTTTCCGTCAAGTTGTGAGAGTTTTGTGGACTTGATCCCTTTCTAAGTTTATATTTGACACTACATGACTTAAGTATTAAATGTGTCAAGGTAAGTATGTCAGCTACTAATTTAAAACTATACTTCTCTCATGAACATGAAAATTAGGACGGAAACCTTTCGTGATGCCTGGTGTCGTGTGCAAGGCCACAAATCTCTCAGCGCTGTCGTTAGAATGACGTAGGGGCGCTTGATTCTGTTTTCTTGGCTTACTCGTGTGTGCTGGTTGTATTGTTCATGTCTTAATCTGCGTCGTAAATCATAGGGTCGGCTGGTCCTACCTGAAGACGGGTTCACACTATTTTCTTAATACCAAATTCTCTATGCTTTACAGGTTTTTCAGAAGGAATTCCCATTTTTCCAGGCAGCTTAGATTGAAGAAGAGAATACTAAAATTTTATTTTTCATCAAACTGATTAAGTTTAAAGTCGTAACTTGTTTAAAACTGGAGGATTTTAGATTTAAATCTTCAGTCGCTTCACAACCCAAGTTTAAGGGGTAGTAAGACATGTTTAAATCAGCGTGCTTAATTCTTCATCTTTTCATCCATCCAAAGACATACTATTTTAATCCTTCAGTTAAATGTCCCAAATTAACAAATATTCTAGTATTTTTATTAGATTTTGCAAAATTCTATGTGTTTTCCCGGTTTATTCCAGACACAAAATTCACAGTGTTTTCCCGGTTTATTCCAGACACAAAATCCCCCATGTTTTCCCTGTTTATTCCAGACACAAAATTCCCCGTGTTTCCCCGGTTAATCCCAGACACAAAATTCACCGTGTTTTTCCTTTTTATTCCAGACACAAAATTCCCCGTGTTTTTCCTGTTTATTCCAGACACAAAATTCCCCGTGTTTTCCCTGTTTATTCCAGACACAAAATTCCCGGTGTTTTCCCTGTTTATTCCAGACACAAAATTCACCGTGTTTTTCCTGTTTATTCCAGACACAAAATTATCTGTGTTTTCCCGGTTTATTCCAGACACAAAATTATCTGTTTTCCCTGTTTATTCCAGACACAAAATTATCTGTGTTTTCCCGGTTTATTCCAGACACAAAATTCCCGGTGTTTCCCCGGTTAATTCCAGACACAAAATTCACCGTGTTTTTCCTGTTTATTCCAGACACAAAATTCCCCATGTTTTCCCGGTTCTCCACGTACGTGGCAGCGCTGACACTTGTATCGTATCCCCGACGAGATCATGAGAGTGATACGAGCATCAGATAGTTGCGTCCTGCTTCTAGTCGGTATTGCAATCACATCAAATAAAGTGTCAAGGCGAGATCTGTATAGGACGTACTATGTACGCAACAGAAACGTGGGTAATGAAGGAGCAGAAGAGAGATAGAATTCAAGCACGTGAAATGAAATGTCTGAGAAGTACTATAAGAGCGACAAGAATGAATAAGATGAGAAATGAGAGGGTGAGTGAGATAGCTAAGGAGGAACCGGTGCAAGACAGGATAGAGAAGGCACGACTAAAGTGGTACGGATGAGCGGAGAATATAACAAAGAAGATGATGGATATTGAAGTAGAGGGGCAAGAGACAAAGAGGATGACGGGTGGCTTAAGAGAGTGTGGAGGAGAAATGGTGGGGAGAAAGAAGGCGTTGTAAAATCTTATTTCCCACACAGACCCAGCCAGTGGTTGTAAACTGTTCATGATGATGATGACGTTGATGATGATCGAAGGAGTCTAGAGGGAGAGGAGGATATGACATGACTAGACGTGCTCCGAAAAGAAAACTGTCACGGATCGAGTTTTATCCGTTATTCCACCGCTGCGATACACGAATGGTGTAAATTGTGGGTATGATCAAGGATTGCGACGGAACGAGGATCGGATCTGCCAACTTACTGTGTCCGTGAGTATTGTCAACCCGCCCTAGCCCTGATACGATCCAAGTGTGGACCCGGCTTAACAGCGTCACGGACTCGCTCCTGCAAGAACACATTATACCCGCTGAGAGAAATTTATATTAATTTATTATAACGCGAGGGTTATTAACGGCCTTCAAGTCAGACGTCTTAGCTCAGACGGTTGTCTGTCTTCTTTCCGAGGTAAGGTTTCCCGAGTTTTATTCCCGACATGTTCAAAGAATTGGTGATGAATCCGATCTGGGTGTTGAGTGTGTTCAAGATTTTTTGTCTAGCAATACGTCTTACTTTATGTTCGAGCTATACAAATATTTACCAATTAAGCTAATGTGTTAGGTATGAGGAAGGTTGAGTGAAGAGGAAATGTACCCAAATTTGCGTTGATAAATAGTGGAAAAACCGTTAAGAGAAAATATTCTCAGCACACCCAAACTCCCCGTCATCGTCAATCCAGTCTATTGCGAACTTAGACCCATTTTACCACCGAAGTGGGTCACAAATTCACTTCATCTAAACCTACTGCAGGTCATATTATTATCGTTGGATGGATAGCTGTTAAAAACTAGATTGATTTTTTTTATTAAATTTGGGATGCGGGGAATTTCGTATTTAAAGGATGCACAAAGTCTCTCAGACATGCGACACCCCTGTCTCCGCTCGTACCAATAACTTTATTATTTTACTTTTTTAGCATATGGTATATTTGACCGTGAGAAATGCAGTAACTAGTTCAGTCGCCCTTGTCCAAGATGTACCTCGGAGGTTGTCTACACGTCATACTTGCAATGAGATGACGTGATGGCGGTGATTATGAAGGTGTGGGATTTTGAGCTTAATTAACCAGACCGTGGTGACCATAGGAAAAGTTTTCCTTTCAGGAATTGAGCCAGGTACCTCCAGATCAGTATCCTGCGAGCCTATCTCGGAGATGTTGCGAGTTTATCTCACTGCGGCGAATCTCACCACGCTCAACCCAAACTCTAGTTTCATATCCGTAAAGTAGTTATTCTTGAGTTTAAAATCTCGCAATTTATGTTGAGTCCTCTAATTTTGTATTAAGCGAAAAATTCCGAACTTCCTGTCTCGAAAATTGTGATTTGAGATTTACTTTATAGTTGTGTGAACGCACCCTTCAGCCAATTAAACAATAGAATAACCACATTTTTGTCTTCGCCATCTTCGTTTTATCTCGGTTTTATTTTTTGTTGGTTAAGTTTAGCTCGATAAAGTCTAAGTAAAGATGGATAAAAAAAAAGCAAAGAGCAAAAGCAGATTATACTTGAATTCATGGAAGGTATGTACCAAAGTTTGTTTCTTTGATTCGCTAAATAATTAAACAAAAAGTTATTATTTGTATAAGTTACTACATTATGTATGATCTATAGGTTCACGAAATATACGTGGCATTCTATTAAATTCATTTTCAAATTCTTCAAGTTCTCTTTTTATAAAATAGTCCATTCACGCTTCCGCCATTTTACATTTTGTCCAACAACAAAATACTTTCGAACTATTTGTTGCGAGATTGACAATTCCGAGAGATGGAACCACAGTGAGATCTATCCGAATGAAAAAATCTCAATTCGTAACATTTTTTTAAAAGAATAGCTACAGTAGCCCCGTGGCTTCTATGGTGCTGATTGACAGCTCACAGCTGACTTCTGACAGTCAAAATCTAGGTATATACCTAAATTTTGATTGTCAGAAGTGACAGCTGCTAAACACATGTTTATGCAAAACATCTTGTTCGGCGTATGGATACGTAATTTGGTCTAGTATCTTTTTAAAGCTGTCAGCTGTCAGTCAGCACCAAAGAAGCCGTGGGGCTACTGTAAATAGAAAAAAAGTTTCGATATTATGTCACGTGAACGCCTGATCTCGCAATGTAATAAACTCTAAACATCTCGTAATAAGTTCACCATCAATCACTATGTTAAACAATGACGAACACCACGCTCGACCTCTATTAAACCGAACAATTATTATCAGGCGCAACCGTACCGTCCGAATTGATTTGTTCAATCGCTAGTGTTTTTTTTAAATAATCATAATTTCAACAGCGCAGCGTCAAATTCATTATTTCCTCTCACTAACGGAATAATGGGTCAGACTCTGCACAACGAGGGAGGTTGAGGGGATACGGGTCACCCCTCTGCTATGTTTTATGGCGTTGGTTTATTCTCGTCCAGAAATCATGGCACATGCGATCTAACACGTCTGATCACAATGCCGGACAGATTAATCATACGAGGAACATAAGAGACTTCAACAATAATAATAAAAAAACACACATACATCCCGTTCCACCTGGGCTATTGTTATGGCGGTTGTTTGTAACGTCACAGAACGATACAATGTCTCAATAGCGTGGACGAGAAGGATTATTCTTGTGGTTAGTTTTGACCTGTTTATGATTATTAAATTTTTTAAATGTACAATTTGATATTAAGCACGTCATAAGAAGTAATTGTGCTATTTTCGGTGAGGAACATCCTTTGAAGTAAAATGAACTAATGAAAACATTCAGAATCGGTAGAAGAAAACTGACTCAATTGAACACTAACCAAACCGTTATATTTTGTCATATTGAATTTTTTTTTAATAAAGCTTTATGTAATATATGATTTTTTTTATCACCACTTTTTACAACCCGTTCGGGTTACACGTTTGTTGACGTATATAATACATATGTATACAAATTAACTTGGATAATGAGTAAGATAGAAATGAGATAAAATGCACCCGAATTTTCACAGAGGAAGAGTGAGATTTTTTTTATTATTATTTGGGAAATTTAAAATGCACTTTATGAACCAACTGATTATATCAGCACACAACTTATAAACTAACTTAAATCTAGAACAGACACAACACCTCTCCTCCCCCCCACCCCCCTCAATTCATCACTGTGAAAAGAGTAAAATTAAATTTTATCAACGGTTAATTTTTCGGAAGCCGGGAATCGATTCCGGGACCCTCAGTTCAGTAGGCAAACAGGCGCTACCGACTGAGCTAAGGTGTGGAACACCAGTTAGAGGGGAGAGAGGAGGGAACACCCTAAATACATCCGGCTAGAATTCAAACCCCTCCTTGTAATCAGCAAGCCTTTAAGCCAGATGAGTCTGACATTTAGTCCGCTTGCCCACCGGTACGGGTAAGGTCTTTGTTCTTTTTATGACATTAAACTTATTCCGAGATCTCTGAAGGTAAACAGTTTTAGAAATATATTTGTTAAAGCCTTTTGACAGTTTGATATATTACGTGTATATTATATCCACACAAATGACTTCACATCACACCGAATAACGCCAACCACCAACTCCTCATATATTTCAAAACGCTGATGTGAAGTGACAGTGTATAAGAAGAGCAGAAAACCCGCCACCGTCTCTCTCTCTCTCTCTCTCTCTCTCTCTCTCCCTCTGGTCTATGGGGATGAAAGCTGGAACCCACATATTTATGTTTGTCTCCTTTTAAAACTTAAATGCAGTACAATTTTCATAGGAATAACTCTGACAACTAGAAAAATTACCAGATATAAGCCTAGTTACTATTCATACGTCAAGTCATGTGATATACAGCTATCACGTTTGACAGAAATGTTCAATACCTATAAAATAACAATAATAATATAAAAAAAATGTAGTTAATATTAACAAAGAAAAGTCTGACACCTTAGCTCAGTCGGTAGCGTGTCTGTCCACTGAGCTAAGGGTAACGGGTTCATTTCGTGCTAGGGTCTAAAATATTATCATTAATTAAATGTGAGTTTTCCCTTACACAATGACGAAATAACTGTCGGAGGCTACATGTCGTGTTTGTTATGTTGGTTGATAAATCGTGTGCTGATATAATCGGTCGGTTCAGAAAATGCACGTTAAATACCTAAATACCCCAAAATACCAAAATACTACTAAAGATCACCCCTTACCCCCCTCCCCTACACAAACACGCACATGCAATACAGTGAGGTCTGATTTTTGTTAGTGAAAGTAATTCCCAAAAAATTGAATTTTAGTTTAGATGTTTGTATTCATTGTAAACACAAACATAAAATTCCTGCCTCATCGGATATGTTTTGTGGCTGCCATATTGAAAAGAAAAATGGCGTCCATCTCTGAACGGGAAATAGTCTGCCATCTAACAGGGTATTTTTTGTAATGCGTGTCACTACCCTTCGGGTTGTACACATATGTACTAATTACGGTAGTGCATTAGGGATAGACAAAGTTGAGTTTTGAGGAAGTGTACCCACATTTTTGCATGGAGGGAGAGTGGAAAATAACTTAAGGAACAGTAAAACAAACCGGGATTCAAACCCCGATCTCCCGATCATCGGCAATTCATTATATTGCGAGAGTGACACCTCAAGCCATTCGACCATCAATGTGGGCAGATGATTATTGAAATCCATCCCAAGCTAGATATGAAACCGAGTCCTTTAAAGGAAGTTCGTTCATGAGTGCATCTAAAACATCAAGGTTATTAATGACTTAAGCTAATGGGTGGGTAAATAACACGTCTGAAGGTTATAAAAGGGTGAACTGGATCTAGGAGTAGGTGTTAAGAATGAAATAGTTTTGAGGAAGTGCATCATCATTAGCATAGAGGGAGGATGGGAGAAACAGAGCAATAAATCACACGTGGAAAGCCACTCCTCAATATACCCAAGAGTAGAGTCTTTCAATCCAGTCGATTGAGGGCCTGACAGCTTGAAACATGTGACCACCAGCTCGAATAAAAAGGGCTGGTAAATATAAAAATACTATTAGCACCAAGTTATGGCAAATTTGTTTATTATTTTAAAAATCTCTTATTTCATAGGAAAATAATAATGTTATGGTCTTGTGTATAATCGTGTGTTTGAACTAAACAACCTAAAAATAACGATTCCCTTTATGTTAAGCGATAAAAACAATTCAAAGCTTCGCTATTATAAAGAAAAGGGAAACTTATATACATATCATAACACAGGAATAATTTGTTTACGATGCATAAAACTCTCAAGAACACGAATATCAGGCTTTTATGCAAATAAACATGTATAGCAATCACTTGTTTATACAATCTGAGGGCTGTATGCAATAACGAGGCTGAGTGTGGGTGTAATTTTACTATCCAGCCTTAACACGCTACTAAAGCTCTAATAACATACAGACAACACTTAGCCTCGTAGCTGCATACAACACTATCCCGAGTACATAATGCTCCTATATGTTGATCTATCTACCCTGAGAGCTAGCAGTCTTACCTTGACGGATTACACCATGCTGCTGCCTATAAGATCCATACTGTAATCGGTCAAGGTGAGACTGCTACATTTCACCGTAATCCGTCAAGGTAAGACTGCTACATTTCACTGTTGTCGGTCAAGGTGAGACTGCTATATTTCACTGTTGTCGGTCAAAGTAAGAATGCCACATTTCACCGTAATCAGTCAAGGTAAGAATGCCACATTTCACCGTAATCAGTCAAGGTAAGACTGCTACATTTCATCGTAATCAGTCAAGGTAAGAATGCCACATTTCACCGTAATCAGTCAAGGTAAGAATGCTACATTTCACCGTAATCCGTCAAGGTAAGAATGCCACATTTCACCGTAATCAGTCAAGGTAAGAATGCTACATTTCACCGTAATCCGTCAAGGTAAGACTGCTACATTTCACCGTAATCCGTCAAGGTAAGACTGCTACATTTCACTGTTGTCGGTCAAGGTGAGACTGCTATATTTCACTGTTGTCGGTCAAAATAAGAATGCCACATTTCACCGTAATCAGTCAAGGTAAGAATGCCACATTTCACCGTAATCAGTCTAGGTAAGACTGCTACATTTCACCGTAATCAGTCAAGGTAAGACTGCTACATTTCACCGTAATCAGTCAAGGTAAGAATGCTACATTTCACCGTAATCCGTCAAGGTAAGACTGCTACATTTCAGGGTAAACGTAGTGTAAATAACCATTATTTCATAATCTATTTATTTATTTATATATCTAAAATTTTCTAAGGATTTTAACATTCTGTTGGAATCGGAAATTGTGGGACTTGGGAAAGTCATAAAACGGTGGGAAATGTCTCATTTTACATATCTCAAGTTCGGAGTAAAATAAAAGTTTTCCTCCAGCAAATGCTTAAAAAGCTAAAGCTAACTTAAGTCACTCCTATATAAAACGAGACTAAAGCACTTACTAGAGAAATGTTTCCTATTAAAGCTTCTTGCTTTGGCCAGTATTCCTTAGCAATGGGGCTCTTGCCCCCGACAAACCAGTGGTTTGACTTGTCTAGTTTGTATAGAACCAGACACTCTGATCAGACCATTGGTGATTTCGTCCGCTATTCCTCCTCTATGAATAACATGGGAGCGATGTCGTGGGCTAGTTATTGCCTTGTTTTGGTGGCGCTCAAGCATGAACCATCAAATCCACCAGTAGATTCTGCCAACTACGTCGGCAGTGCCGCCAGTTTATTTGACTGGGTCCGCAGTTGAATTGCAGTGAAAACCTATTTTTATCTGTGTGAGTGCCAATAAAATACAAACAAGACTGAAACAATGTCTACTCCATGTGCAAAGCTCCAATATTATATACCAAAATTCTGGCAGAACCAAAGGTTTAAAAATGCAAACATATTTATTTATTCCGGTGAAAATGTTACTATATTATGAGTTTTGTTCTAAATATAATGAATGGTATTTGCTATCAAAAGTGGTCGCTGCACTTTGATTTTTATTTATTGGAGGTATTTAACGTGCACTTTCCGAAATGATTGAATATTTCATCACACGAGAATTTATATGAGCGAGAGACTTCCCCTCCGAAGAAACTGTGCTAATCATTTTTATCGCTCAAGAAAAATGTGTCGACCCCGGCTGGGTTTGAACTCAAGAGCATTGGGTGCTGAAGCAAGCCCTTTGGCCCAAGACCACTGGTCGACGTCATATATGCAGATCACAGAACTTGGCGTATGGATATATTAAAGTGGTTTTAGTAACTATTCTTACTGTAAGGGTTCAAGATAAGGTCCTTCCTATGAAAAGTAGACTGTATTATATGATGATGATTATTATTATTATTTAGCACCTCATCTTACTACCCATTCGGGTTATATGATTAAGTACTAATTACGCTAATGGATTAGGATTTGGGAAGGTTAAATTTAAAGGAAGTGAACCCGCATTTGCGTGGAGGAAGAGTAGAAAACCATTTAGGAAAAACCACCCCAGTTCACCCGACCAAGATTCGAACCTCGATCTCCCCGTCCTCAGTGGTTTAGCTCAACACGACTAGCGCGTTAGCTAACTACGCCACCGAGGCGGGTTGTATTGTATGAATTTGCCACTAATATATAATACGTGTATAGTAAACACACAACTATTTCTAAGTTTGTTGGACTTCACCTAATATATTAAAACAGACAGTAAAATGAACAGACTCATATTTTTATCGTTAATGTATTAGATATACAAGACGCAAACTATAACTTCGATGATTATTAATTTGTTAGTAAACAAACATTTTTCCTGAAATATTTTACTACTTCCAAGCACACAGTATAATATTTATTTCAACCCCAGCGACATACTTGGGCGACTTTTGGACATATGAAGCAATATTACAAGGTTGTAATCAGAGTCTGTCACCAGACAATTGTAGATAAAACAACTTACAACTAACTATAGTATATTCAACTAGACTCACTAGCATTGAGGGGCGGTGGTGGGGGTGGCTGGGGGTGGCGCACCAACCCGGACACATGGTGCTGGTGCGACACGCGGTATGACGCCCCCACGTTGTGGCCGCCCGCCGCCGCCGCTGCGCCTCCCCCGCCGTGGTGGTGGTGGCGGTGGAACCCCTCCAGTGTGCTTCACAAAGAGACGACCCTTGGGAGCGTCGAGCCCGCGACCACCCGCACGACGCGCACGCGGCCCGCCGCCCGACCGCTCTGGGGTTGCATTCCGATTGAACCCACCCTGCACTTCACCCTTGACCGCCTGCACTCCTCCTGCACTTTACCTCTAACGACCTGCACTTTGCTTGCACTCCCTACCCTGACTGCACTTCACCCTTTGATTTCCTGAACTACTACTGAACTTCACCCACAGCCACCTGCACTCCACTACACACCTTAGACTGCTACTTGCACACCTCCTGCACTTCACCCCTGAATGCTCGCACTCACGATTCGCTCGCAGCAGGCACAAAATGAACGACCGTTCGTCTTCAACACTTCAGTTGTTTGGCCACAATGACAACAGGTTACACGGAAAACTTTGTAGAACAGGCTAGAGGTTGTCTTCACCAGTTCATCTGAAGAACCGCACTGGAAACTATACTGAACCTAAGCCAGCTGTCCGACCATCAATCTTCGAGTAGTTGTTGGTAGGTTAGTTTTAAAAAGTTTACCCCAAACTGCTAAATTAAACGTGACGGCAATGGCGGGATCCAAGCTAATCGATTACTTAACACTTCCAACTTTCGAGGTGCGGATTGAAGATCGAGCAAAGGCAACCCCGATCAGTGTCCAATGTTTTCTGAGTGCTTTGTTCACACTCCGATGAACCAATCAGTTCGACTCCCGTTGAATACACATTAGCGACGTATAAAAAAACAATGGACTTGGAGGCGTCAAAAAGATCTAATTCTAATTAGAATAAAATACTTGAAGTATTTGTTAAAATATGCTATTCTTCTACGAGATGAAGTATATATTAATAACAATTTAACTACGTAATGCACTTTTCTTTATGGTTTCTGAGCAACTTGGTGATACATAAGTTAATATTAGTTGAAGAGAGAAATAACGAGAGTAATGTTATTTTTTTAAGAGAAAACAACTTCAAACCCTCTATCAGAATTTGAAGAAACAACAGCTCTACTTAAAAAGGCATGAATGGAATGGAATTAGAGTAAAAACGCTGCACATGGTCTTGTTCAGTGTTGGTGTTTGTACGTTCACTTGATTGAATGGACACTTTTTTTTCTTGTTTTTCTTCCCCGGTTTTGTTTATTTGAAGTGACACTCAGGAAGGACGCCGAAGAAACGCACGCTGCTGTAACAGTAATGAGTACACTTTGGTATCATCACGTGGGAGAGGGCGGAGGGGCAGCTGTTAGGCCTTGGCACAACGAAACACACGGATTATTCAAATGACGTCACCTTGTTTCAGCATTATCAACTTAAATTAGTAATAAATATATTTTGTATAATGTTTATATATCATTTAGATTTATTTCAGAAAAATAATAATTGGGAAAATGTTGATACATGATCTAACTTTGGGCTACTCGCATCGGTGAGCAAGAAGACGAACGTCGCCTAGTCTAGTTTGGTTTGCCGGTGACGGGGAAGTTTGAGTTCGAAACCAGGCTGGGTGTCACCTAAACCTGGATACATTTCCTCTAGATGCTACCATCCTCTCTATATCCCAATGATATAACTATATGAATGAGGAACGTAGAATTTAGAGAAAATATATACGCACCTGCGTGGAGGAAGGATGTTGGGACATCTTAAGGAAGGGGGGNTTTTAAGGGAGGGGGGGGGGGGGCGTCCACAGTATATCCAGCCTTGATTGAACCTCAACTTCCTCACTACTAGCAAACTACGAGAAGACGTTTAGCCCACGTGTCCACCAATGCGGAAAACCCAAGGTTGTATTATGCGCAAACGTTTTTCAAATTTCGTGAAAAATATATCTATATACCAAAATATAAATAATTTAAGTTGTATTTTTTGCTTTGTTTATAAGAATATTATTATTATTATTATTAGCACCGCGTCTTACTACCCATTCGGGTTATACGCACTTACGCTAGTGTGTAATGGTAGGGCGATTGTTGAGATGAAATGGAGGACCTACAGTTTAACGTGGAATCCGAACCACGGTGGAGGCCTGGTATTCCCCACATTCACAAGTTGTCTTGTCAGAGGTGAAGAAAGGGTTTGGTAATCAGACAAATCTGTGTCGGGACCGGGGAATGAACCCCGGACCCCCAGCACATTTATAACAATAAAATATTGTGATAGTGTAATACAAGCTAGGAGTATCTAAGGAGACTTGTTTAATTGTATTGCAAATAAATGTATGTTATTAATTTTTGTCTCAAGTGCAAAGACAATATCTGATGGTAGACATTCCCTGAATCCGAGCACGGATATTTGGTTAAAACTGGGAGGTGAATAAATGTAAATGTGTTTTCCCTAAGTCACATACCGAGCGAGCACTTCCGTTGTCGAACTACAATAATAAAACCATAGTTCATAACTAGACGAATAAACAGGAGGGCACTCACTATGTGTCACCGGCCGAGAATTCTCTTAACCCTCTCGCCAATATAAGATAATAAATATCACAATGATTGAAGTTTCAAACAATAAAACCGAGTAAGTTTACATTTTCAGCACGAGTTTTACTTTTGACTGTATTATAAAGTTCGAGAGATGTAAAACTTCCAAAAGGGGTAAAAGAATAAAACAAAAACACAATTTAAAACGAGATTTAGATAAATATAGAGGTAGCATTTAGCAATAAAAAGGGAGAATTCCTCTGTCTAAGATTAGAAGTTTATTCGTAAAAATCGTCCAGACTAAAATAAAAAAAACATATAGGATTACATATTTGATGACAGCCCTACTAGATATCACAAGACAACTTCACATACAACCAAATTAAGACACAAGCAAATTAAAGAGCGACCACAACAACCAAATCCCATTGTATTTACTACCCAATCCAACATAGGTGTTAAAAACATGAAGTTAGCATACAACCCGACGTGATGCTAAGAGAAAAGGAAACATGACATTCATTTGAAAGAGTTTTCTTAAAAATAACTATTCTTTCAAAGAAAGTAGATGTTTCCAAATGATGCAAAGACCACAAAGTGTGTTGACAAAACATAGATTTTTTTATCTGAATGTGTGACTACTGGGAATGTCAAGAAAGCATCAACAAAGAGTACAGTGTTTACTAAGAGCATCCATCCATGGGTTTTAAGGCTCGAAGTATAGTCTCGTACAGAAAGTAACATTTCAAACAGCGGTGAAAGCCACCAACTATAAATATCAAGATGGTATCATCATCACCAGTGTTTCATTCAAACATTAACTGCAGCCCTGAAGTTGTTGCAAGTGGTGAAAGAGGACAGAATTACCTTTTTTTCTTTTCACTGCGTCTTACTAGCCATCCAGGTATGTACTTAACCCTGGTTACTATAGGAAGCCCACGTTCGACCACCAACGTTGATTGAATTTTATTTTATTTATTTGGAGTAATATTTTAAAGTACACTTTATGAACCGACTGATTATATCTGCTACAAGAAAATTTTAACGAGCGAGCGCTAAAGAGCCTGACAATTTTTCCTAGAAAGGTATTTTCACATAACTTCCAGGATTCTTTAAAATTCTACAATCGACATGGGGCCGACGGCTTTACTTCCCCTTCGAAGGGGTTGTGTTATGGATTTTTATCGCTCAAGAATAATCCTTCGACCTCGGTTGGGTGTGAACCCATAAACCATGGATCTTGAGGCGAGCACTTTGAAAGCCCCTAAAATTTGGCATTCTATAACTATATCTTATTTTATTAATTCATTATAAAGTCCATCTAAAATTTTATCAAAAAGATTACAATAATTTTTTCTTATGGATTACTGTATATGAAAATACCTTTCCAGCAAAATTGGTCTGCCCTTTCACGCTCGCTCATAGAAATTCAGTTTCGGGGAATCCCCACACTTTTTGAACTCCCCAAGTATATGGGATTTCTACCAGATGGTGCAAGCAACACTAACCAACCGAGGGGCTGTGTTAATTCCCAGCGCCAGATGGAGTACTGTATAGTAACGTAGATCAAAATTATTTATCTCCACACACGAACTAATGTAAATACAATAATAATTGTAATATTTTTCTCCACCATTGTGACGACACGAATCTACAATTTTCAAATAATGGGCTTCCTATGAAAATCAGACTGTAATTCTGCCAATATGTTGAGGATGAGTAATGTTAAATTTAGAGGAAATGTACCCGCATTTTCGTGAACAGCGATTGGACAAACCATTTAGGGGAAACCAACCTCACTCCACCCTAAATGATATTCGAACCCTAATCTCTCTCTGTCATCAGCAGGTCAGTCTATCAAGAGACTGACGGCTTGAAACATTTGACCACCGAAGCGGGTGCGTTTTGTTTTATCCATGATTTGCAACTTAATATCTGTACATCCACATAATAATAGAATAGGGGTGGGGAGGAATTATAAAAATTAAATGTACCCGCATTAGCTTGGAGGGTGAAATAAACCGTTTAAAAAAATACCTAACTACACTTGGGTGGGATACATTCCCCGACCTGCCCATAACCGGCAAATCAAATAAGAATTGAATGACGCCCACCGTTGTCACACAAAAATGAGCTCGAATTTAGTTTTATTGGCGTGTTCAAGTCAAAAGGATAATTTTCGTGTTAAAAAGCTATAAATGGTTTTATTGTCCGTGATCTTTATCAAGGAAACCAAGCGGTTAGACTAATGTTCAGGAGTAGTAGACCACATGAATGTTTGATTTAAATACGATGTTACGGTTGTTTTAAGATTATTATTTTTCCCGACGTCTTACTTCCAGGACGTATGCACGTCAAGGTAGAACTTAGAATAAATATACCGGCATTTGCGTGAAAGACCAGTGGGAAACTATTTAGAAAAAAAAAACCTTCACCCAACCGGGACTCGAATCCCAGCCTCCCTGTCATTGGCAAGTCGGACTAGGTCCACCGGTGTATTTTTTATGATGTTGAAAAGCTGTTTATTAAATTGCCAGTAAAAAGAGGCTGTGCACATTGTTTTAGTTATTTTTAGCTATTTAACGTATTTTAAACACTGTTTCTGCATTTGCAGCCCTTTATAAACACGACTGGTGAATATACAAGCGGCGGATGTCTAGATTTATAAATGCTGCTCATAGCGTCGCTATAATGAGACGCTGAAAAATGTTAACGGCACGCCAACAAAGGTCGCCGATTGACTTTTAAACAGAGGGGGACATTAATGGAAGACCGAGTTTGTCAAACAACCATTCTACTTGGCCTGGGACTCTTATAGTGCTAAACTTTGACCCACAAAACTTGGGTTCGACTCCGACATTCTGCACTAAGATTGTTTTTACGAACAAATAGAACTATCTCGTTATTTTACTTATACAATTAATTTGTTAGTAACTCTTGTGTTATGTCCTATCCTTCAAATCATAACAAAAAGTTAAACAAAAGAAAAATATGAACAAAGAAATACTTGTTTAACATAATCATGACTTTATAAACAATCGGGAACTTTTGGAAGTGGCCTCGTTTCGACTTAAACACGCCATTAAAATAAATTGAAATTTAGTCAATCATTTAGAGAGGCGCTAAAAATATATGGGGATTTTTTTTAGCACCACGTCTTACTACCTGTTATGCCTATGTACTAATTACTCTGGTTTGTTTGGGATTAAGAAGGATGAATTTAGAGGAAGTGTACCCTAATTTGCGTAGAAGGAGAGTGGAAAACCATTTAAGAAAACCACATTCACTCAGTGCAACCAACAGGGATTGAACTCTTTTCTCTCCGTCATCGGCAGTCTATTTTATTGCGAGAGTGACGCCTTAGAGTCTTAGACCATGCGGCCACCGAAGCGAATAACAAAAAATTAACTTGAGCCTAAAACAGGACGAAATTAGGGATTTGTATTTAGTAAGATACAATCCTATGTAATTTGAAAAATGTTCCTTCATATGAAAATTATATTGCACTATACAAACTGCGGATACCTCTATTTTAAAACATCTCAACAACAATTATCTCTCAAGATTTGATTGTATTTCAATTAAGGAGAGGAGAGAAGCATAAACACCACGAATGAAAACAACACTTTTCCCTAAATAAATGTTTCTGTAGCTTTTAAGTAATCACTATGTTGATAGTCTTAGAACTTAAAAAAAACATAGTGCAGTTATAGTTTTAGACGTTACTATTAAAACTTAATGAAAATACTGTAATATGTATAAATAATAATATCCTATGACATATAGTAACACACATTATTTGTCTAAAAACTAAACAGCCCGCGCGGCCACTGAGCTTACAAGATAACGACTCCAATACAACTGAACAGGATTAGGATTATTATCTGTTACAGTAGATAAAGCAAGGCGAGGATTAGACATAACTGCACCAACTTGGAAACAACACCGTCTTAAGGTGGGACTGAACCCAAAATTATCACAAAGTTCCATTCGAAAGACCGTTATTAATAATTATAATTATTCAATGGCTTATAGAAATGTGTTATTTTGAGATGTTTATTTTCAGAATTTTTGATATGCTATCCGATTGGTTTTGAATGTGAAAATTTGATTAAGATTTTTAAAGCTTCCATACTAAGATTTTAGAAGGAAGCTACTTAGAAATTCTACGCCACACTAACACAACGTTGTCGATTTAAAACTATATAGTATATGCATCAATATATCACAAATTTTCAAGAGCCGAGATCTATTTGATCAAGGCATTTGGATTTATGATTTTTTTTTAAACCAACTAAATTAACATGTAATCACGTAAAGCTATAAATGAAAACACAACTCAAAGGAATGCCATAAAAAAATTGTACGCTTATTCATTGAAGAAAATTTCCTCCTTAAAGTGGACTGAGTTAAGAAAGCTGACACTACATCAGGCTGAAACAATCTCCAATTTTTCACAAAAACGATAGCAGTCCATTGAAACCTTCACTACTTACATGTGAGACTTATATTTAAGGCCCTCATTCACATAGAAATGTTGTTAGTAAACAAGGATGAGCTCCTACAGTGACCAAAACCCCCCATCCCTCCTTCCCCTCAGTCTCCCCTGTGACCAATGTGACCTAGTAATGGTTACAAGGAAAAGCACTGTATGCGAGAGTTATCAGAATATTCATGTACAATTAACTAGGCCTAGATTTAAGAAACTTGTGGCGTAGAAGTTTTGTGCAGAATTAAGTTGATTATGAGTAAGTTTAATGAAAAGAAAAAAAAACCAGCCTTTGTGGTCACATTCAGTCACAAAGTTCAAAAGGAATAGTTTTGTGTGAGGAATGGCTTTAAAATAAGGACATTAAAAAAACAAAAACATAATCCTCCTTCGTGAATTCAAAGAGAAGACTCCAAATTGTTAAGGACACTTTCTTTGAAGCTCGGAATAGTAATATATTCAGATGTTTTCCTCTAATTGAAATGTGAAACATATAAAGAGCTTTACAATCAGGCTAGAGGTTGTATTATTAATATTTTTGTCACCAAGAAGACCTTTAGCACAAAACACAAGGTAGCAGTACCTTTAAAAGTTTCAACCACTAATAAAACAAAATACTCTTGACGCTTCCAAGAGGCCGAAAATATACAATCATCACGTAGGGATGGAACAAGGTGCGCATTACGCATGCGTTACTGTCTCATTCTAAATATTTAATAGCTTTATCACCACTCACTGAATTATCCGGTCCGTGGTAGACAATATGTTCTGTCCAGTTGGAGGATGATACGTGGGGATTTTATTTGTTCACCTTGGTTTTACATAAGATATTTGAAGGAGTTGGTCTCAAGAGAGAGAAGCTCGCGGGTCAGACCACCCACCCAAAGTTAACAAAGATATATCCATTGATCTCTTTAGTGGAAAGCATGGTTTGAATTAAAATATAATGGTTACCTAATGCATCAAATTAAAGGTCAAATGTTTCAAAATGGGAGCCATACTTTTTGACTTTTTATAAACTGTTTATAGTTCATTGAAAATAGATTTAAACCTAAATTTCAAGACATTTTTGAAAACACTTCTATATTACGCTATGGACGCAATGTCAGGTTAACTCTAGTGATAAACATAGCAAAACATTATCAGAATTCCGCGTATATAAAGGGATAAGGGGTAACACCTTTTAACCAGTACAAGTACAAAGGTTCCCTATACATTAAGTTCACTAATCTTATCTAAGTAAACACGAGACTTAATCTATCTGTCGGGCTGAATGTTTCATTATGATGTGCAACAGTGACATAGTACCTTTGTCACAAGATAATAAATGTAACAAAGCACGCCATAGTTCTAAATAAATAATATTCCAAAGATCAAAATGAACTTGTCTGCGGGTTAATGCAGCGCGATAGATAATTTCGGGACCCAGTTATCAAAGAAGTGAGAAACAGCTTATTCAAAAGATATTATTTTTTAATAGAATAAAAAGTATGCTTTAAACCTACTTCATCAGTTTCACACCTTATTTGGTTGGTAGTAATATGTTACTGATGAAACATCGAGGGCTATAAGTTAGTTTTAAAAATGGACAAAACTAAAGCAAGGTATATTTTAAACTATTTAAACCTATCTCGTGATTCTATAGACAGTTCGTTACCACTCTCCTAAGCCATTAATTTTAGTTTGAGGAAATGTTAAGTGATTAAGAAACTATAAACACATTTCAAGAACTACATAACATATGAACGATGATATTAAAAATTATATTAGAATAAACAACGAAATAAATTATTATTTTAAGTTAACAAACGACATGGCGTCAATATAAATCGTTATTAAAACCTAGTTACAGGCACTTCTCTACCTAACTCTCACATAACCCTCTTAGTTAATAAAAAAATAACGCTTCATTTATTTAGTGTCATTTAAAACGACGGATAATACCAAGTTTAAAGATTATTAAAGAAAAGAGAACGAGCTGTAGGTTTTATGATTGTCCCAATTTCTGTGTCTTCAAACCTTCAAAACAACAGTTGATGGATATTTTTCTCTCGTATAAACTTAAACCACCCCTAAAATACGTTGTGAAACGCTGATCAGCACAAGCTGACATGATCTGGAGAAACACACATGGGGACAATATCAACAGAAACTAAGCCTCTCTTTCAAAAACGCACACACAAAATCGTCCAATCACAAACCAATTGACATCACCTAAGAGTAGAAAAAAATATGACGTTACAAATAAATAAAGTAATCAATTAAAATGAAATCACAAATTTTGAGGATTTTTTCTGGAGTATTTTAAATATCAATTGGTTGAAATGAACGATTCTCCATAATTAACCGGAACAACACATAGATCACTTATATTTTCAGGTCACCACGAAGTACCAACAGAATTCTGTCATCAACAAAATCAACCAAGTATGCAGGATGGCGAGAATATTTTACGGCACTTGTCAAATTAGTTACCCTAGTTCTTTAATCACGCCGAAAAGAACCTTTTAACTTATGTATTTTGAACAAAAAGAGACATTATAAAAGCAAAATCGGCACGAAGATGTATAAATAAAGGAACTCGACGAAGAAAAGTGAGCTCGGCATGTGTGTGTGTGTGTGTATACCATGTGGCGGTGTCGTAGCCGGGGTGCGAGCGAGGCTAGGCGTGTCTACTTGTGAGCGGGCCCGGGCTGCCACTGGCGGCCACCACCTCCCGGACCCAACCCAGGGAGCGCGCATGCGCAACGGACCTGCCTGGACCCTTCATCACTTCACCTTGCCCGTGAAACTCCTCAGGCAGCGCTGTCGGAACAAGAAACACGAGCTCAGGCAACAATATTAACCGAGTAGATTATAATAAATAAAAAGGGAACTTAACGAGAGGATGAAAAATTCACACGCTAGAATAAGGGTGAGGGTAGCTTCAACTTAGCTTTGAAGAAAAAAAAAAAAGAAGAGCTACAACAATTATTACAAAGTTTGGCCACTAAAAAATATTAGAAACGAAAATATTCTCTCTGGTTTTAAGGAGCTCAAAGGTTCATGGCTGCCAGGACGTAAGCTCGCTATTCACCCAACCTCCTTCAGATAAATTTCCACACTATTCTTTGATCGACGTTTCAGCTTCCCAAAAGGTCTTCTATCTTCATGTTTCCCAACTAAATTTAAGTGTACACTCCTGTCATCATCCATACGCTTCACACCTCAGCATGCGTCCCTTGATTATTCTTAATATGTTTAGGGATGCACCAAGTTTATGATGTAACATTCTCCATTCTCCTGTTTGTTCATCCTTCTTAGGTCTAACAGTATTTAGTTCTCAAAAACTCTCAATTGATTGTCTTGGTACAAAGTGAGAGGCTACACTCCACACCCATAAAGAGCAATTGAGACAGAACACTCATTTATGTAGATATAGAAAGATGACACCTGGACAGGGCTTCGAACCCTGGGCTACTGGCTTTACGCGCAGACCACGCTAACGACTAATATATCCGGGATCTCCTACAGGTCGGTGCATTATTCAAATAAATACACCTCCAAGCGCAGTGCAGGTGTTGGTTCTTAGCTACATTAGTACGTCTATATCAAGGCCGATTAACCGTGATTTTAGATACATGATATCCATCTCGCAGCCGACTAACCGTGATTTTAGATACATGATTACGCTTCAACCAGAATACTTGTCGAAGTAGGGATTTTTCATTATTCCCTTTACAAGAGTGAGATTGGTAACAATTTAGTAGTTTTCTTTTAAAATAGTTATTTTTAAATTTTGTTTTAATTGTTTTTAAAACGGTAAAACAGTTTTAATGATCTCAGTTCCATTGCTTTTTTAAAGGAGAATACAGAAAACCACACCAAGATGTAACGGCTAGTTAGAGCTTTATTATCTACCTATGTTAAATATGTTCATAGAGGATAACCGCTGTTCACGTGGCTTAAGACTTTAGTTACACAATATATATCAAAATGAAAATAAATATATATGCCCAGGTAGGTAGGTACTCAATCGATTGCTTTGAACTATAAATTCAAATCACTTGAGAAGAGTTATTATAAATAATCCGGTGGGAAAACCATGTGCAGTACATATATCATTTGGTCTAGATTTAAAGAATGTACTTGACAAATTTCGTTAAAATTGGTTCACACATTAATTGACGTTAAGGTGCGGCAGAAGCGAGCGCGAGTAATCTTATCGTTTTTATAGCATTATATATTTTTGGGCAAAATAAATCAAATATTTTCCCAGTAGCAACATAAAGTTTAGTTTTCTGCACATGCTCATAATAACAGATCTTGAATATCTGTCAAGGATGTCCTGGAATTTTGTCAAAACTTTTTAAATACAGAGAAAAAGTTTTGACAAAATGCCAGGACACCCTTGAGAGTTATTCAAGATCTGTTGATATTAGCATGTGCAGAAAACTAAACTCTATGTCGCTACTGGAAAAATCATTGATTTATATTGGCCAAAAAATGTAAATTATATAAAACTGTAAAAAATACTTTCGCTCCCTTCGCCCGCACCTTAATAAGTATAAAATATTCAGACAGACAGAAGAAATGCCAAATTCTTAAGTTAAAACAGAACCTCGCTATACTAGGTCAGTTAATAATAATTTCAGGGGGTGTTTGAGCCACTAAAAATATCGTCCCTCTTTATACGACCCTGATACATTAATATTAACCATTACACAAAATTATAACCCATACACACCACAGTAAATCGAAAAACACGTATTATTACAGAAAACATAAAGAGTTTTTTTTGTCCCGACGGTTGTTAATTCCTGGTGACAGTTAAAATTAAAACTGTTTCACCAAATAAAAGAATTGGCGCGAACTTATATTTCCATGCATAAAAAAGAGTGGTACGTTAGTTAAGCCTCGGATTATAAAAGGTTTGGAACTAAATCTCTTTCAGAAAGCTACACTTCAATTAACCTATCAAATCCAAAAGAGTTAGTAGGGGTTACAGAGAAATGGATTTTGAGACAAACACACATTTTCAATCCGGCATAGTAAGTAAACTTCAGAAACTTTTAGTCTATGAACTATGCGTCAGACATAAATAGCAATTTTTATTATTGTACACTTCGATGTGTCTATTTAAAAAAAAATCCAAACCCAAAATAGGGTTAAAGCTTAAAATCGTTGTCATGACGGCGTGGAAGTGGAGTTGTGCCAGGTTAGGATGTTTTTATCAAAACTAAATACATATATACATAAATAATCAAGCCGTTCCCTTACGGGGTGGGCAAGAATCTGTGCATATAGCTCAAAAAAACATTAAATAAATAGATCCATTATTTCATCCCCCTCTCTTTTTTTTTACAATATGCCGATTATGTGGACAGTATTGGATTAAACCTGATATCAGTCAAAGATATACAGGGAAAGGATTGTATATTGCCCGGGGAAGTACGTTTTCTAAGGGGACTAGCTTCCGATGGTTTTATGTTGAAATCTCCTGAAATGAGTTAGCAAAGATTTTTTTTTTTTACAATGAATTCTTTAAATATTTGTAAAGTTAAAAATATGTATATACAATCGAAACTGTAGCTGCTATGTGTGAATTTTTGAAGACTTCAAAAAATACTCTAATTAGATGTTGGGGAATAAATAAAAAAAACTTTATGATTCCTTTATGAAAAAAAGGGGGGTGGGTGTTTAACTCCCAAAAAAACCCCAGCCAACCCTCGGTTAAGCCCTGACCCAACACTACGCCAATGACAGTAACGACCCACGACAGAAGGGTCAAGGTGATTCCTCAAGCGGGTAAAAATCTTGAAACTTTTGAAGAATGGCTCCAGGGAGCTGTCATCTCAAGGAGGCTGAACGCGAAGAGTAAAACGGAAGGGTGTGAAGAGAGGGGTGGAGAGAAACAATAAAAATAAGGAGTTTGACAAGCGCTGAAAGCCACACGAAAATGAAATTGAACTTGGAGTTACCGCACGAGAGTACACAATGAGTGATTAAGACCATGCGGCCACCGAAACGGGTAAGCGTTAGTTAAGGGTTTTTCTGGAAATAGTATTTAAAAATAATTGTCGAGTAATATGTGCTGATAAAAGTATGCAAGAGGGAGAGGGGATGGAGGCAACGCACCCTGTCATTAATCGACACACCCCCATCGATAGTCACATGGTTTATTCCAGGGGTCAGCAATCTTTGTGATATCATGGGCCATATGGGTAATAAAAAAAAAAAAGTGGGTCGGTTTAGGAAAAATGTCAAGCAAAAAAATTAATCTTTGAATTTCCCAGAGAGTTTAAATTGTTAGTCTATTTTTATGAACACTATTCTTTGTTAAATTTTTGCAAGCCAAATAGAATCAGTCAGCGGGCCGTGGTTTGCCAACCGCTGGTCTAGACCACCACTCTCATGTTGGATCAAATTGCCGGTTACTAAGAGATCAGGGTTCGAGTCCCAGTCGGGTGTAGTTTTTCCTAAATTGGTTTACCACTCAACCTCCATGCAAATGCGAGTACATTTCCTTTAACAACTTATCTCCCTCATCCCTAATCCACGAGCGTAGTTTATGTATGCGTATAAACAGAGTTGGTACTAAGGCGCTGTCAATTGTTTTTAAAATATAACAAAGCAAGTTAGCCATGTCGATCTGGCTGAAAATAAAGCATCGCGGAACACGATCAAAATTTAAGTTTGTGTTAAACTTAGAGTGAATATGGTATACCTCACGAGCACTGAGCTCTAGTCATAACCAGCATCCATCACCAGGAACAGTACATGGGATCCTAAGATGTCACCAGTGACTGCCGGTGATGATATGCTGGAATTACCACGCGGAGGAGACAAACGGCGGTGTACGCCCTGCGCGAATTATGAAGGAGTCCCCCGGCAAGATTAAGTACCGACACTTCCACGCTTATCTCACGGAGCAATTACACGCGCGTATTCTACGAATAAGTTGGGAGTTCCAGTTATAACGAACGAACGTAATTTTAGAGGAAACCTCAAGAAAATATGGTAAAGTCAAATTTTCATAAAAAGAGCCTTCTGGGAAAGTTGGTTAATAACATATTAATATTTAATAGTGTTGTTTTATAGGTTTTGAAGATATCTATCGAAAGTGACTACTGCAGATCAAATGAATTGACATATTAATATGTAAAAGTAGGAGTTTGTAACTTTATAGCTAACGTTGTTTGTGACCTGGTGGTTTAGGGGTAAGGTGTCTGACTTCTGTGCTGGGGTCCGGGGTTCAATCCTAGTTCGTGGCACAGATCTATCTGATTACCAAACCCTTCCTTCACCTCTGACAAGACTTGTATTAATCACAACTTGTGAATGTGTGGAATGCCAGGCCTCCACCGTGGTTCGGATCCCACGCTAAACTGTAGGTCCTCCATTTCATCTCACAAACACCCTACCATTAGACATTAGCGTAAGTGCGTATAACCCGAACGGGTAGTAAGACTTGGTGCTAATAATAATAATAATAATAATAATATAGCTAACGTATAAGATTATACCTATGAAAAATGGGTTGTTCATATCTGTCTCCGTGGCTAGAGCGGTAGGTTATCGACCACAAGTCTAGCTCACTATGATTAGATTCAGGTTAGCACTGACTGAAGTTATTTACCACTTGCATACCTGTTCGGCACGCTATCTAATTAGTACAAATTTGGACGCTAGAGTTTGATTTATCCCTAGGCGTTGTACAAAGTTTAGTGAGTTTATTAGTCGTGTATCAAGGTATTTGGAAAGTGCACGTTAAATACCCCAACTACATCCATCAATGTGAACGTGGGGGTTATTTAGACAGGTTTGCCATTGGCAAGGACAGTCGGGTGTACTAAGGGTGACTATCCCTAAATGGTTCCCCAGTCTACCTCCAAGCAAATGAAGGTCCATTTCCTCTAAATCCTTCCTTTAACACTCTTACCCCATTAGTAAGACTCTCCCTAAAAAATAATATGTTAAAGTATATTTGCGAAAGGTATCACCTGATGTTTGCTTTTCCTATCTTAACAGAAGATATATATGAAAGTATATTTTTCTGCAAATGAAGCTTATTTTAACCACATATGAAATTATAAAATAATTTCTTCTGGAATTGAATAGTTTAAAAACAAACAAATTGCTCCCGGAGATATTAAACCTCTGTTGGGATGTTGATGATTTTTGAAAACGTTTAGTAAAATATTTGGTTAGGCGAGCATAGTTAATATTATTTTGATAATATATTTATTTATTTATCGTGTGTCATATTTGATCGTGAGGGATGCAGTATCTAGTTCGGTCACCGTGTACGTATACTTTTAGTCACTCTGTGGGAACAGAACGTTGTGCAGGGCGTTTTTTTGGAGGTTGTATATACGTCATACCCGCTATGAGATGATGATAGTGATTATGAAGATGTGGAGCCAGTGTAAATCTTAAGTATAAAGCCACCTACACACGACCAAATATGTTGGGTCCAATCTGCAGGGATTCTGCCGATTGGGAGGTGTGTAAGACTGTCGGGCCGACCAGTCCGATGTCGGGAGGTTGGCTGGGACAACCACACAACCTCCCCACTACAACACTCCGCAAGTCGGGTCGTGTGTAAGACTGTCGGGCGGACCGGTCCGATGTCGGGAGGTTGGCTGGGACGACCACACAACCTCCCCACTCCAACACTCCGCAAGTCGGGTCATGTGTAAGACTGTCGGGCGGACCGGTCCGATGTCGGGAGGTTGGCTGGGACGACCACACAACCTCCCCACTCCAACACTCCGCAAGTTGGGTCGGTTTGCCATCATTTCCCTTGCAGCCGTTTATAAGGATCGTCGTGTGCAGTGAGTGCATTTTGTGCCCAAAATTGACAATGTTGAAAAAGGAAAAAATAGTTTAGAAAGAGATTTTCGAAATGTACAAAGATTTTCCATAATTTTGTAAACTCGACTTGAACTAGCTCTTTTAAAAACATTTGCATGACTAAATATTTTGTTCTCAGTAATTAACACTTTATAACTCAAAATTTTTTTCTTCGTATTGGCATTGCGTTTTGTGGCAATAAGGTTAAAGCAATGCACATTTTTTTTTCGAAATTTTGACAATGAAGGAGCCATGGATTACCTAACAGAGCGAGCGAGCGCGCCTAATCAACTCCCATATCGGGTCGTGTGTAAGGGGTTTAACCTAACCCTAATTAATAAGACCATGGTGATCATAAGAACAGTTCCATAAGGTACCACCGGGGACAGTAACCAGTGTCATTGACTGATAGACCAAGAGGCCGGCCTTGATAACATTTAAAATTGTTTGTTCAATTATAATACTTTTTCTAATTTATTGTATTAAAAAATTTTCTTAGACGTAGGCATTCATAGAGAATAGTTACATTTAGACAAATTATGTGTAAACCTGAAACAAGTGTTCAAAAATAAATAATTAACTACAATGTTTTAAATATATTTACTATTATTATTATTATTTGTTGTGTGTAATAAATAAACATTCTCTTAACTAGGCCTATAATAACAAACACGAGTTTAGTAACTATTCCACTTTTAGATTTGTGAAGCCACTTCTGTGATGACGTCACCAAAGCGTCTCACGCAACATTTTTGTCAGTTCCGGTGTATATCTCGAGTGGCGAGCATGTGCTCTTTATTCTTTAAATGTTTATTGTTCTTTAATAAATAAAACTAACAGGTTATGGGCCCAGGATGCTGTATTAACGTTTTGGAAGAAGATAAACATTAACTATTTGTTTCGTTAACGTGATAGGGCAGTGGAAATGCGGTAACATAAATATAAGTATCGTTAGTGACGCCTGAAATCATATCCATTCATTCAAGATGTCCGGATTCTCGACGCATATAGAAAAGCTGGGAAAGGACAACTATGATACATGGAGACAACAAATGGAAGCAATTTTAATTAAGAACGACCACTGGGAATACGTCGATGGAACTAATCCTAGGCCTACAGCGGCAGTAGGTGCTGACGCGGAAGCAATTGCTGATAACGCTAGACACGCGGCCACGTGGGACAAAGCCGATCGTAAAGCTAAAGCTGATATTATTTTAGCTGTGAGTCCTACAGAACTTTGTCACATAAGACATTGTGAAACATCGCAAGACGTTTGGCAAAAACTAGAACTAGTTTACCAGTCTAGAGGGCCTGCAAGAAAAGCTACCCTTTTGAAAAAGCTCTTGTTCACAAAAATGCAAGAGGGAGAAAACATGGCGGATCATCTCACGAATTTTCTCAACACAGTTGATAAACTCAATGAAATGGATATTCGCATTTCTGAAGAATTATTAACCATCGTGTTATTATACAGTGTGCCAGATAGCTACGATAATTTTCGTTGTGCAATCGAAGCTAGAGATGAACTACCGGACACAGAGTCTTTGAAAGTAAAACTCCTAGAAGAATTCAGTGCAAGACAGGACAAGAAAGCAGACTTAAATGGTGCGGGCGCTTTCTATGTAAAATCTTCCATAGGGCGAAGTCTAAATAAAAACAAACCTTCAGATAAAGACTGTGCAGGCCTACCTACAAATCAAAATAATAAATTTTTTCAAATCCAAGGTCAAAGTGGTGTGCAAAATCAAAATAGGAATTTTAAAGCATCGAAACGGTTATATAAGTGTAACTATTGTAAAAAATCGGGACACAAGGCAGCCGATTGCTGGACAAAAATGGCGAATGAAAAGCAAGTTTCGATGGCATCAGAGCAAACCCATGCAGTAGCAGAAGAGATCGTGACATTGACATCATCTTCAGTGAGCGCTCCCTGTGCGAAGTTGACGAGAAGTGATGACGTGTGGTGTGTTGACAGTGGAGCAACAACACACATGTGCCGCGACAAGAATAGTTTTTTGGAACTCACGCCAACCGTAAGTCAGAAGGTTAGGTTAGCGGATGACAGAACAACTGACATTGAAGGCATTGGAACTGCAGTAATGAATGTTTCAAATAAAAAGGGCCAATTTGTAAAAGTGAGGTTAGAAAACACTCTTTTTGTACCCACACTTAAGACAAATTTATTTTCAATTTCAAAAACTGTTGAAAAAGGGCGAAGCGTGTGTTTTAATGCAAAGGATGCTGAAATTGTCGAAAATGGTGAAGTGTTGTTAACTGCTCGTAAACGTGGAAATTTGTATTTTATCGAACCTTACATGCAAAGTGAGAGTTCAACATATGTAGCTAACGTGAATGAGGCAGGCAATCTTAGTGAACTTGAAAAGTGGCACAGAAGATACGGACATTTAAATGCATATGACTTGCGGAAACTTGTTCAGAAAGACATGGTTAGCGGTATGGATTTTAAGAAATCAGAAACATTTTCAACATGTGAAACCTGTATCTTAGGAAAGCAAGTTGCTACGCCTTTTCCAAAAAGATCTGAGTCGGAAAGTAAAAAATTACTTGAATTAGTGCACTCAGATGTTTGTGGCCCAATGAGAGTGAAATCTCATGGTGATGCTTCTTATTTTGCAACGTTTATCGATGATAAATCAAACTGGGTAGAAGTTCATTTTCTAAAACACAAAAGTGACGTGAAAAAGGCTTTTGAAACATTCAAAGCATTAGCGGAAAACCGCCACGAAAGGAAAATCAAAACCTTGCGGACAGACAATGGCCTGGAGTACTGCGGAAAAGAGTTCACAGAAGAAATGCGCATTGCAGGAATAAGAAGAGAACATACAGTAGCAGAAACTCCAGAACAGAACGGCAAAGCTGAACGCATGAATCTCACGCTGGTGGGGATGGCAAGATGTATGCTATTGGAGTCTGGCTTACCAACAAGTTTTTGGGCCGAAGCGATTGCCACAGCTGCTTACGTCAGAAACAGATGTCCATCAAAACAGCTGGAAGATCAAACCCCTTATGAAATTTGGTTCGGGCTAAAACCAAAAATAGGACATTTCAAGACGTTCGGTTGCAAGGCATATATGCTGAATAAGACCCCAAATAAAGGAAAATTTGACCCAAGATCAAAGGCAGGTATTTTTGTGGGTTACTCTACTGAATCTAAAGCGTATCGAATTTGGGACCCAGAGAAAAAGAAAATATTGAGAAGTCGAGATGTAAAATTTTTGGAAAATTTTGAAACTGTCAAAGTTTCGGATGAACAAAAGGAGTGTGCGAACTTTGAACCTTCTTACTTATATGTTGATAAGAGTGTGAAAGACCCTATTTCTGATGCTGATGGACATGTAGATGAAGTTCAAGAAAGTGATCCCATTGATCCTGATAGGCCTATTGAAGTCAATGAGAATGACCTCAGATCAGAAAATTTAAGCAAAGACTGCACAGTGATTGAGAATAAGAGGGGGCCTGGTCGACCAAAATTGATTAGAACAGGAAAGCCGGGACGACCAGCAAAATATTTTAATTTGGTTACGCCAAAACCGGAAAGTGTGGCCTTGACGTATGAAGAGGCAGCAAATCCATCTGTACAAGAAGCCTTGGGAGGACCTTATGCATCTGAGTGGCAGAAATCGATGGAAGCTGAGTTCAACGCTCTGACACACAGCAAGGCCTGGACATTGAAACCACGCCCAAAAGATAAAGCTGTCATTGGTTGTCGGTGGGTGCTCAGAACAAAGTATGGGCCAGACGGTAATGTCGAACGCCGGAAAGCTCGGCTGGTAGCGAAGGGCTACAACCAACGCCCAGGGATTGATTTCCATGAAACATTTTCACCTGTTGCGAGACTTAGCTCAATAAGACTAGTTGCTGCCCTAGCAGCTGAGTTAGGCCTTACTTTGTATCAGCTTGATGTTGTAATGGCCTACATAAATGGAGATCTCGATGAACAAATCTATATGGAACAGGCGGACGGTTTCATCACCCCTGGAATGGAGAATCTAGTTTGTTCACTCGAAAAGTCCATATATGGCCTGAAGCAGTCGGGCCGACAGTGGTTCAAAAAGTTGCACGAGAGACTAGAAATTTTTGGACTCAAACAATTAGATTGTGACAAGTGTGTGTACTACATGAATGATGTTTGTGTGACTCTCATCGTGGTTGTTTATGTAGATGATTTGATCATAGCTACAAACAATGAAGAAGCCTACACAAGATTGAGAGACGATTTGTCTCAAAACTTCCAAATGAAAGACCTAGGAAAGCTGCACTACTGTCTTGGAATTGAATTCAAACAAGATAAAAATTCAAAGTTGGTCACTATGTCACAGAAATCGTACATAGAAGATGTTCTCAAAAAATTCGGAATGCAAGACTGCAAACCGGTAAATACTCCATTAGATGGAAACAGCAAATTATCCAAGGCCATGGAGCCATCTACGGAAGAGGAGGCAGAGGAAATGAGCGAAGTTCCGTACCAACAACTCATCGGCTCTCTGATGTACCTTGCAGTATCTACACGACCAGACATTGCTTATGCAGTGAGCTCTTTGAGCCAGTACAACCTAAACCCCGGAAAAGGACACTGGATTGCGGCGAAGCGCGTCTTGCGATACCTGAAAGGTACGAGCAACCATGGACTAGTCTACAAGAGATCTGGTGCTGAACTGATTGGATACGTGGATGCAGATTGGGGAGGAGCCCTTGATGACAGAAGATCATACACAGGCTACGCCTTTCAAGTGGCAGGCTCTGCCGTGACATGGGAGGCGAGAAAACAATCCACCGTGGCTCTTTCAAGCACTGAAGCAGAGTACATGGCTCTTACGGATGCAGCAAAAGAGACAGTTTACTTACGAAACCTGTTAAAATAAATCGGGTTCTTGAGTGTTAATGCAATACCAACTCTTGTTTATTGTGACAATCAAGGAGCAGAAAAGCTCATGCATAATCCTGTGTACCATTCTCGTACCAAACACATTGACATTCGGCATCACTATGTGCGTGAAGTTTTTGAACGAGGCGAAATCAATGTGAAATACATTCCAACAAACAAGATGGTAGCTGATGTGCTCACGAAAGGACTGTTCGGACCAAGCCATCATCAGTGCATACAAGGACTTGGCGTGATAGACATTAATAAAGTTAACGCGTGTTTGAGAGGGGGTGTTGTGTGTAATAAATAAACATTCTCTTAACTAGGCCTATAATAACAAACACGAGTTTAGTAACTATTCCACTTTTAGATTTGTGAAGCCACTTCTGTGATGACGTCACCAAAGCGTCTCACGCAACATTTTTGTCAGTTCCGGTGTATATCTCGAGTGGCGAGCATGTGCTCTTTATTCTTTAAATGTTTATTGTTCTTTAATAAATAAAACTAACATTATTATTATATTTGCCCATATTTGATAATTTTATCTTTCTTTACTAATAAGTAAAATAAAGATACAAATCTAAAGCGAACCAAACATGCAAAATTGAACATATTAATAAAAGCTGCTTACAAAAATATTTCTAAAGATGTTAATGCCTTTTAGTTTCATTCAAAAATTCACAGACTGGGTTTTATTTTTTTTAAATAGGAAACAGTTAGATAACCGGTGTGAACTGCCAAAAATACTGACCTTTCCTTGCGTCCCCAAAACTAAATTCACAGTCTCTTTCCAAGTCGTTCCAAGTCGATATTTTTGGCCATAGACTAATAATAAATAATCTCACTACTATTTCACTATAGCAGTTTTAGCATATAGAGTTTATTTAATAAGTACTAATACAAGGTTGCTACTATTATATTATTACAAAATTCTATGTATTTCGCAGGCTTTCCAGATGTACGGTAATCCGCTTATTTTCCATACATTTTATTTGGAGAGTGGTTCAGAAGAATGAAATTTCACTTTTTATAAAACGGACTAATATGAAGTCCCGCCATTCGTGTTTATAACAGGAGAAATTGACTTTGATGGGGATATAATATATGCAGTTGTCACGCAACCCAATGTTAAAAAGCTGGAAAAAAGACGGGAGAGAGTGAGGAAGAAATGGGATCTAACGTGATTATTTCCTTAGTTTGCTTTTCCTTCTATATAAAGGCCTACTATTTAAAGATTGCAGTTTAATGTTCAAAAATAACAAATAATTCGGTACTTATTTAGTTTTTTGTTGTTGTGAAATTCTCATTACTTTTCAGGTGAATGAAAACCCTGTAATACGTAATAAAATAAGACATAATCAATATAATATTTACCAGTTTTAGGCCAACGGCATAATCTGCTTATGTTAAAGGGTTAAGTGCAGTTAATTTTGTCACAATCGTGAAATAGAATAAATAGTCTGAAGCAAGAATGTCAAAACTCGTTTGATCAAAAGAGTCACAATGGAAATTGAAAATACTGAGGGGGGCCAAAATTCCAAAATTTTTACACTCATTAACTTAAAAAAAAATTCAACTTAGTATCTCAAAAGGAAAGATAAAAAAGTAGACCCCTAAATAAAACGATAAGACTAGCCCTCTATTTAAAATAAAAATGGTATTCCTTTTATTTGCACCACACCTTGCTACTCGTTAGTATTGTACACTTATGTAGTAATTACGTTATTGGTCTTAGGGGTTAGGAAGGTTTAATTTAAAGAAAGTGTACCCACATTTGCATGGAGATAGGGTGGAAAAACAGTTTAGAAAAAAACAACCTCAGTACACCCGACTGAGAGTCGAATCTTGATCTCCCCGTCATCGGAAGTCTAGTCNTGACGTTCATAAAAAGAATAGGATTGCATATTGTGTGTTGGATAATCATAAGGTCCGCGGGCCACACACAATCATGCAGCATGCCTGGCATAAGGTACGGCGAGCAAGAAGAGCATTCGAACGGTCCATTATGGGACGATATTGCTTGGTAGTCGCGAGATATCACCATCTCAGGGGTAAGACCGAGTAATCAGCTTAAATCACGTCTGCTGGCGATGTTCCTCTCGATGATCGACGGACGTGTTCCCTAATGAACGTAGAACAAAGCCTCTCACCCACCCTCAAGACGCCCACGACTTGCGGGCTCGGCAGGACAAGCTTTGTTCCCACAGTCTGTTGTTCGGTTTAGCAAGATTAACAACACGAGGGAGACCACAGATAGCGACTGTAAGATAAGGACGGGGGCGGGTCTCAAATATTATCAAACAAGTAATTCGGGGACAGCACAAAATGAAGTGTTTTTAATAAATTAACGACTGTAAAACGTTCTTTTTCCCCATTTTAGCTCAAACTATGAAGGAAAATACCGCGGTTACAGAACACTTGGATTACCCTGGGTGGATTAAAATAATTGTTAAGAAATGTGTTTGTGTAAATAGAGAGAAAACTATGTCTATGCTCAAATATACATATAAATAACCATATAAAAAAAGCTAAAACAGTTTCTATATCAATTTTCCCATATTCGTCCGCCAACCCATGTGTTTTGTGAAAGTCAATCTGGAAGGATATAATCGATACCTATAAAAATAACATTAATAATATAATAAAATGTTATACATGTTGATTGTGAAAAAATATGTTTGTATTCTCGAAAATACTTTTCTTTCTGACGTATTCTTATGTACCAAGGCTTCGTCAAAATCATAGTTTCTATTTCAAAACTTTGGCCAACACGATAAAACTTTTTCGTAACTTTCAAAATGCTTTAAAAAAAATTTAAGGTTGTGTTTATAGTTTGTCAGCACCAATATAATAACTTCAACGTTCATAAGAGCACATCAATACATATTTTTAACTTTAATTCAAAGATCCTTGGTTTCAAAATAGTGTCGCGCAGACCTATTTGTTTCATCTTTTCAGATGGTAGAGGGAGTGGAGGTGTATTTGGGAGGAGGGAAGACTAGAGGCAGCAACGGGACGGAGGGGAGCTAATAGAAAATATGTATTTCGTTTATTTTAAGCAATTCTCTCAATCCTGACGCATTTATAAATTAACAAATAAGTTATGATTTTTTAAGATGTGGTAGGATTGGGCCGGGGGGAGGGGGAGGGGAGAATAAAATAAATAAACGTTCTCAGTTGCTGTAGTTGTTTTCCATCACCGCGTCTGACTACCTTTTCAGATCATACGCATATAATTTAATCATTCTAATGTGGTTGGGATGAGGTAGCCAATCCTAATTTGCGTGTAAGTCGATTGAGAAACTATTGAGTAAAAACCCACCCTCGGTAGACCCGACCGGGATTTGAACCCCGATCTCCCTGTCATCATTGGACCGGTACAACACGAGAGTGACGCCTTAGACCTTTCGGCCACCGAAGCGGGTCAGACTGTCACACGTTGTTGCCAGTATTCTTCTCTCTCTGTGTTCGAGCGAGCAATTATCTCAAGGAACACTGTTGTGTTGACTCTCCTAACATGTTGACGGGCCGCAGAGCAAAGTGTTCGCTCTGTAATTAATGATGTAAAGTGTAATATATAGCAGTAAAATAAAGAGGAGTGTACAGTGAAACAACAACAACAAGAACAACAAAAAGCTGCCTAGACTCGAACAAAACAGCGGCGATGAGTCGCAAAGCTAGGTCACGTTCTCTCACATAGTGGGGGAGACGCGAGTTCGATTAGATGCAAAGTAGCTTTTATTATTAATTAAATTAGCTATATTAACGCTCACACATATGTAGATAACGATTCACGCAAGTCCATCACATACTACTTTAAAATATGAGTGAATAATTACCTTGAGGACGGGACGATTCCTGGATATCTCAGTGGTTTAGAGCCTTGTCGTACTAATCCAAAGGTCCCAGGGTTGATTCCCATGTACAGGTGTACTTTCTCAATTTAAAATGTATAACACACTATAGAGCAAAGTTGCAGAAATTAAATTATAATACGTGGGTAATAATGACGAGCCCAAATACAACTTATCTTGGTGTCAAACTAGGGTCCTTTAAGACGTGATCAGCCCCGATAACCTACTTGGTCACACACGCGTGTGGGTGATGATCGATTAAATATATGCATTTATAACACAGGTCTTTTTTTTTAATACACGACAATAACTTTACCTAAAGTCAGTTTAAGATATCGTTAAAATTCTTAGAATGCGACATTTTATTTAAAAATAAGTTTATAGCTATCACTTCAAGTTCTAAGAAAGGATCGTAATAGGAAAACTTATCTGGAAATTCAAATCATCTTTATATAGTCATACGCCAAGTCACTTGTTACATTTGACAGATATGTTAATTTCGAGATAATTGGGAGATAAATCTACTGAATTATGTAAATGTAGGCAGCTCTACATTAATTTTTAAATGTCCTAAAAGGTTCTTCAAATGGCAGGCCGACTATAAGTAGCTCGATTTGAGATTTCTTTAAGCTTCAATTTAAGATAAGGGGCCGGGGGAAGGGAAAGTGAGTTAAGGTCTGCATTTTTAAAGTTATTATAAAAAAATGTTTTGGCAAGATAAATAAATACAACGTTGCTCAATTTTAGTTTAAATTTATACCCATAGTAATCTCAATCGTTCATGAATATCTGTCATGGGCATAATATGTTGACATTTATTTGACAGGGATGTTTTATATTCATCTAAAAATGTTATGTTTAACTATGCCCATGACAAATATTCAAGAAAAAATGAGATAAATGTGTACTTTTTTAAGCACCGTGTCTTACTACCCGTTCAGGTTATATTCTTATGTACTAATTATTACGCTAATGGTTTAAGAGATGAGGAAGGATATATATAGGCTGTACCTGCATTTGCGTGAAGGGAGAGTGGAAACAATTTTTGGGAAAACCCTCCTCAGTACACCCAACCTAGATTCGAACCTCGATCTCCCCGTAATCAACAGGATGGTCTAACACAAGAATGACATCTTAGACCGTGGTCCTCAGCCTTTTACAGCTGACGCCCCTCTTGATAAATAATAAAGGTCCCACGCCCACCCATTTTTTGGGATATATAAAAAAGCTTTTTAGTCAGTTCTTTATTTTATCGTAATGGTTGTCACTGTTTTGTTTTCATCACTTCTTGAATATTGGGTTTGATGTTTGACATAACACACCGAAACTCGTTTTCCACTTCAAGTGGACAGCGCTGTTTAGTTTTTATGAGAGTCCGAGTTGACGATTTGGTTGTGTTGCACGTGGCTGCAATGGTAGCTTAGGGCGGCGTTTTTCAAACTGTGTTCCGCGGAGCTTTTGGGCTACGCCAGTTATCTCAGGCTCAGCGAGGCGATTTTATAATATTATTTATTGTTCTTCAATCTATAAAATAGCCTCAGTAATTAAGATTGCCTATTTTTATCTGAATAAAGAACATTTGCCAAAGGTGCAGCCAGAACATGTAAGAGTTTCCGTTTGTTAAATACTTTTAGGCCTACCTCTAAAAGTTAACTGTCTTTTATTGAAATTTCATAATAATATACTGTAATATTGATAGTATTTAAAAGTATAATAGTTCATCACTCAAAAATGTTTATAAGTGACTAAAAAAACTACGCAAACCAAGAAAATATTAATTTAAATACCAAACTAACAAAAAATGACCAATAGAATATACAATCATATAACGACAGAGTTTATGTGCAAATGAATATTGTCTATGATGGACATAATAAAATGACACATCAGACAACCCGCAGAGGCGGAAACGTCGAATAATAATAATGATGATGATTATGTCATCATACGCCATAGTGGAAACGTGCAAGTTAAACTTTATACATTTCAGGATGAACTGAGGGAACAATCCAACTAGATAATTAGAGTGGATTAGATAGTTAATTTAAGCTAAACTCAATTAGAAGCAGATGGTTGGGGTGGGGAGGGAAATTTGAGTCGGTGTTAACTAACATCCCTACTTATGCGGTAGAATGTGCACAGCTGTTTGTTATGAGTTGACTTTGCTGGCGACCAACAAATTCATCACAACCTATACCTTCCAATGACACGGGGAAAATTGATCAGGGTGTTCAGCCAAACTTTATTTTTAAATTATCTGACTTTTCCAGATTCCATAGTCATTATACTTTTATCTAGACCACAATGTATAAATATTAAGTACATTACTAACATCATTTAATTAAGAACACAAATCCATATCATGAAAATATCTCACTCCATGGAGTGGTTACGGCGAGAGTGTAAGAAAATCGGTAAAATGCCAGTGTTTTTGCAGTTTTTATAGTAAAACTTTTTTTGGCAAGAATAAATAGGATAGTGATTCAGTAGAAACATAAAGAGCTTAATTTTCTTTACATGTTGACGTCAACAGTTGCTGAATATATGTTATGAGTATAGCGACATTAGATGAGAAACTTTTTAAATGAAGGGTTAAAAGTCGTCATTGAATTCCAGGACTACCTTGATAAATATTTAAGAACTGTTGATATTGCCATGTGAAGAAAATTAAACTCGGTGTTTCTACTATAGAAATGTTTGATTTCCTTTGGCCAAAATAATTTGTCGCCATAAAAACCTTTTCTCACGTCACCTAGATCCCCACCTTATACCATTTCCGCCTAAGGAATAATAGATTATTGGGCAGTTAAAAATAGTTGAGAGACAAAGTCATTCTTAGTCCCTTCTACCTATAATATAATCATTTTCTCGCACAAGTGAATAATCATAACTCAACTTTGGCTAAAGATGTGTGTTAGTAGGGAGGAGAAAAATTCAAGAAAATCACATGTTGACCTTGAGAATTAGTATTAGTCTCCTTAACACGATCAGCTGTGTTAAAGGAGATACCCCGGTGTATATTAACGCAAAGAAAAAAATATTATTTTGACTATTGTAAATCAAAATTTGTGTGGTTTTATACAAAACGTAGACATTCTAGAAATTTTATAAGATCCCATTACTTTTCCATGACCAAACAAATTTCCTGGCAGTTCTATATTTTCCAGATCGCTGGATACCCTGAGTATAAAAGCTTATAAAAAAACACACATAATGGCACTACGTGACATCAATGGATGGAGTGGTTAGAAAAAGGGGGGGAGGGGATGAGGGGTGCGCCATACGGGGTCAGGCATCTTCTAAAAGTGTGTTACGTAATTAAGTGACCTCTCCCTAAAGAAAATATTCGGGTCAGCTGAAACATTATGTAAAAGCAACTAAGCACTTGCGAAGGGTAGGAGAGATGGTGGGCTGTTCCGACCCCGGGTATCGATCAGTCTAGGGGCAGGCCAGACCCCGGGACGCTGCGCCCCCTCCCTTGACCCCCCACTATTCTCAGAGTCCTGCTTTACTAATTTATAGACAGTTCTTTTCAAAACCGCCAGTAGGCCAGCGGGTGTGAGAAACCAGTCTCTCTTAACACGGGTCGAGTCACTGTCGTCGTAGTACCCCTCCCCCACCTCCGGTAGCGCAAAGGTCTAAGGTAGGGCTGCATACGGACTCAGCCCCGTTAAGAGGGGCTGGGAAAGCAGGTTGTCGGAGTTCGGCCATGTTGGTGTACTGACTTGGACACGGCTATTGTGGCGTTGCGCTAAGGATGGATTTAAATGTTTTATAAAGGTGAAAGATATACCGCAACTGACGGATAGTATGAAATAAAACATTCCTGAACCATCCTAACCTGACCTAACCTATGGCACAGCACGATCATAACATAAACAAGCCTATGAGGCACAACGCGATCCTAAGTCTGTGCAAAATGAGATGGAAAGTTTGTGGTTGGTTCATCAGGTCAAATTAGTATCTCCCCCAGAACAAGAAGTCAACTGAGGATACGAGAAGCTTTTGTTCGGACACAGGTGGCCCTTAGAGGAGTTTATTCCCCGTTCACTTAACGCACTCTTTTGTTTAAATATGATTTTTTATTAGTACGTTTGGCGGAATGTTTAATCACGAATTAATTTAAGAGGATAGGGAAGAATAAATTAATTTTATAGTAAAGTTTCTGATATTTTTTTCGTGAGTTCCTTTCATAAGAAAAATCGGCAGCGAGCCCAGGCAGTAATGTTCAGGCAATTTGAGTTACTCTGTAAGTTTTTGATAACTTTAGATCATAAGAAAAATATAAATAATTAACGTATTATGTATTGTAAAAAAATGCGTACCTTCAGCTATATTTAATATTATTAGAAGTACCCCGCGTTGCTCTGGGTAACTACGCAATGAATTACGTGGTTACCCAGGCGAACGCTTTTCTTTGCTTTAAATAGACGGAAAAAAACCTCTTTTAATTTTATTCCTTCCTCCACAATTTTTTTTAATTAAAAAAATAATAATTAAAATTTCATCTTCGAAGTGCAAATGTTCGTGCACAGAGGGTACTAATTTTAAAATTTCAAACCTCTCTGCGTGCGGTAGATATCGTCCAGTGCTCATGACCGATACTATATTGATTTTATTATTATTTTATACGCAAATTACCAATGGAAACAAATAGTTTATCTTAGTTAATTATACAATTTTTTAGTTAATTATACAATTTTTTTTAGCACCGTGCCTCACTACCTGTTTGGGTTATACGTTTATGTACTAGTTAGGATAATGGGTTTTAGGTATTATGAAGGTTATATTTTATAGGAAGTGTACTAGCATTTGCGTGGAGAGAGAGAGAGTCGAAAACCGTTTGGGGCGGGGGGACCTCAATACACCCGACCTATATTTGAACCTCAATTTCCCAGTCATCTACAGTCTAATCTACTACGAGAGTAGCGCGTTAGACCATGCGGCCACCTAAGCGGGTTCATTCTAATTATAATTAATTGTGTTCATGTAATCATACCGGAAGAAGTTTATTTTTGTAAAAAAAAAAAAGAAACAAATATTGAATTAAAGGTTGTAGTACACTATAATTTTAATAATTCCATTGTAAATAAGATTGAATTTATTCGCGTTTGTCAAGGTTTGCTGACACCCCTACAATCTCTTTTACGAACCCCAAAGGATTGAGACCCACAGTTTAAGAACTTGTGATATATGCAATAAATATCGTTGACGATTTTACAGTTTCTAGTACGCTTTTTAAAAAAATTAATTTTTCCAGAGTGACAATTTTGTCCATGGGAAATGACCATTCAAAGAAGACTGAAATTCGGAGTTTACAGAAATTAGTTAAAAATAAACGATACGGTGCATCGCCCAGACTTCCTCGATTTTTTTAAATCTTAAAACAAAATAATATACATTGTTGCGGAAACACTCCACAAAAGAGATTACATTAAATAATATACACTACTACAGAAACAACGAGAAAAGATAAATTTCCCCGTCCACCAAAGAGAATTACAATCAATTTCACATTTCAAAGACCTCCATAAAAATTAATGTATTTGAATCTATCTCAGAAACTATTGTTTTATAAAATTATATTTAAAATAAAGAGATGTATATTTTTAAGGTTCCTACAACTTTATCTATCAAGTTATTTCGTATCTCAAATAGTTTCGGAGATATGATCAAAATTGGAAACTTCTGCTTATGTAAAGTACCCTTAAAATCATTTTGATGGGAACACGAGAGTTTCCATCTTGAGTGCAATCTTAAACAATGCCAAGATACAAAATTTAATAAAAATCATTTGAGCGGATTTTGAGAAAATCTATTCTATCTCTTTTAGCTCTTCAATAAACTACCTTTAATATTTGGGTTGGATACCTGATTCCGAAAATTCTTCGAAGGCACCTTAAAATAACCCATGAACCCAAAGTTCAAGGCCAAGAAACAGACACATAGTCAGAGAGACAAACAGATGGCACCGCGAAAACAACTTTTTCAGTTTTAGTAGATCATGAAATGTCGACGCTTATCAAAATCCTGAGATAGATTTTTTTTTAGATCACAATACCTTTCTCTCCGAGGGGTTGATGGAAAGTAAACGATTGGTCTACTCTTGCAGGGTGAGCCAAGGCCTCTCAGCGAAGGTCACGAAAGAATAGCTGTGGTGGGTTGAAAGCGGATGACGGGTCAAGGTAATTTGGAAAGTAGGTCACGTTCTGAAAGCGGGGAAATGTGTATTGCAAGAAACAAACTGGGACAAAAAAAAAAAAAAAGACTTACCCCAAATAGTNAAAAAAACGGGAAAAAAAAAAAAAAAAGCGTTTACGCAAAATGTGACGTTCCCTTTCTTGTAATTTGTCGTGGTTTTTTTTCAATGTTACTACCCGAAATGACTTTCCACCATTTACATTATTTAAGGACACATGATCAAAAAGATGAAACCCAAACTGGCAGTCCCGCTAGTCATAAGTAAACGCAATCACGTTATTTGTAGGGAATTGTGATGCGGAGGCCAAAATTCAAATAGCGGTAAAGTCCGTGAGGGGTAGTTTTCTATGAGTAATTTAACACTGTCTTTTCCACAGCCCCTTTCTTAAAATAATATGGATGAAATTCAGGGTGCCTGCAAAACTGTTTTATTTATAACTACCCAACTTTCCCATGATTTTAGACATGATTTAAAAAAAGACAATCATTTTACAGTCTTTCTTGACGAATAACAATTTTTGTTTATTATATTGATAACATATTTCCAAAAACAAACATAAAGGCTGTTAAAAATTAACATTATTATACGTTCTTTATTCAGTATTTAATGTTTAAATATTATATGTGACCTTGTGTAAATGTGTTATAAAACAAACACTGTACCTATGGTACAACCATATCCTGTTAAGAATGGCATATAGGTTAATAGGTTTTTTAGTCAAGTATTTAAATTCCCTAATCGTTTTACTTATTTTTGATTTAATTTCCTGACATTTCCTTATTTTATCTTACATCAACAACCCTCTGAATTTTCCAGGTTTTTCTTGTTTTTTCCTTTCTGCAGCCACACGGTTTAAAAAATGTGTATGCAAAATTATATATAAAAAAAGTTAAATTTAAGGAGATAATGGGAAAACCGCCCTCACTTTCCCCGGCTAGGGGTAGTTCATAGTGGGTGTGTAAATATTTGAGTACATGTATTTTATATAGATAATATTTTTGAAACAACGTGCTCTTAAAAGGTCCAATAATAGGTTCGGAGCAGGGGTGATTGTTTACTACTCCTACTGACATAAAGTCTGTTCAACGTAGGAATTGTTTTCTGAAAGGCCTTTTTCCTTACCATAAATCTATTATATAGTAGGATATTGGTGGGAAAAAAGACCTTTCAGAGAGTAATTCCTACCGTGAATGGAGTTTAGCTGTCCTAGCATGTGGTCTCTCAGAGAAATATATTTTAGCACCGTGCATTACTAGCACTCCGTCTTACTAACTGTTCAGATTAACCGCATATGTACTAATTACGATAATGAATTAGGAATGTTGAATTCAGAGGGAGTGTACCCACATTTGCGTGGAGGGAGGAAAACCATTTTGGAAAACCACCCCCAGTACACCCGACCAGGAATATAACCCCGATCTTAACTATCATCGGCAGGCCAATCTATTGCGAGAGTGACTCCTTAGACCATGCGTCCACCTAAGCGGCTCTCACGCTAATTGACACCTGATATCGCTACCAGAAAATGTTCACCAAAACAAAAAGTATTGACCGGTATGTTTTGACAATACCCCTTCTCAATGACGCCGACCTGTCGCTAGCAGATTCAGTCAACAAGACCCCCCCTCCCCCCAACCTGACGACGCTCTAATTGTGGCGTCCAACTCTAGTGACGGCGCCGCGGCGAGTTAATCGCGTTGTCACTGCACTAGCTGGACCGGATGTTAGGGTCCTGGTCCTTCCCGGGATAAAATGTATTTCATCGTCATCCACATATTCCTTCGGGCTGATCGGTGCTTACGGTAATGTCACCATTTTCTTTCTGGATACAAAATTCAATCAAAATCGTTAGAGCGGATTACAAAGAAACCTGTCGTTTTTTTCCTCTCTTTCTCTTTTTGAGCTTCAGTAAACTACCCTTAATTTTAGGGTTGGATATTTAATTCCAAAAAATCCTCGGTAGAACCTTATCAAAATATTAGATACCAAGTTTCAGCCCAATCGGTAAAATGGTTTAGGCTCTAGGCCGAAATATAGAGACAGACAGACAGAAGTACTGCCTAATGTACTCATATTTTTAAAACTTAAAGAAAAAAAGCAGTAAAACTTTAAATATATAATAATTAAATAATATATTAATAACAATAAATCATGTACTAATAATACTATATGAACCCCCATTTTATTTTTTTCAACTTATAAAATGGAGGTTCGTGTCTATTTATTTAATATGGAAATTTACTTCAGGTATAATTGTATAATTTAATTTTATATATTAGACATATATATATACATACACGCACATATAGTGACATATCTTTAAATATCAAATCGCAAAAACCACTTTTTCTGTCTCAAGGGGTCATGAAACGTCGACAATTAATATCGAAATCTCGAGTTCTATTTTTTCTACCATCAAAATACTTCTCTCTCCGAGAGGCTGAGATAAACTAAAACATGCTATTGAAAAAAAAAAAAAAA
>CABFVZ010000600.1:67307-90149 GCA_902151445.1 Timema monikensis | reverse complement strand
CACCTCCGCTCCCCCATTAAAGTAGACGTGTGAGCAACTTAGTTAAGAAAAAATATATTTTCTTTTCTTTTTTATACGTTGTACAACATCAGACACTCTCTGAATCCTAAATATACCACCATTAATTAAGTTTGTAATTAAGACGAGACGTCTCTTGCCATGGAATTTATTCTTTAATCCAACAGTTTTGTTAATTTAAAACGTGGCGCAGAAACGACGGTATACATTATAAGAGCTAGGTTTATTAATGTTTTATATCTTAGAACAGCCGGGTTGCGTAAGAACAGGTGGGTACATAATTATCCCAGTTACTTTCAGACAATCACCAGCCAAACTAGTTAACTGGATTTTTAACACTCGATTTTGAGAAAGAGTCGTTGGTTCGATGGTAGAGGTTTAAGTATGATAAATATTTCTTACCGTGTCCGAGTCTTACTACCCACCCGGGCTATCCGTATATTTATTATAGACTTAAATAAACGGTTACGTGACGTTTACTCAATCTAAGAGTAGCGTGGAAGGAGAGTAAAAAACAATTTAGGAAAAAACCCCCAACTGAGGGTCAAACCCCAATATCTCTGTTGTTCTTACACTTTTTTTATTCTTTTTTTTTTTTTAGCAAAGTGTCTTACTACCCGTTCGGGCTGGACGATTATGTATTAGTTACATTAGTGGTTTTAAGATTGGGGAAAGTTGTATTTAAAGTACACCCGAACGAGATTCAAACTCAGATCTCCCCATCATCGGTAGTCTGGTATACTACAAAGTAGAGCCTTGGACCATGGGTGCAACAAAGCGGGTCACTTTATTTGGTAGCTCCAGTAAGCACTTATTGCACTTACTTGAAGTTTTAGCCACCATTAACTGCTTGAGTACAATTTAAAAACAATTTGTTTTCATACAGCCCATTTTCATTGTCTGTGTTTCTCTAGAATCGTTACGTTACGTTACGTTACATGAGTCCTGATCACGTACTATCGGCCCGCTAAGCATTCACTAACGTTCTTGCATAATGCTGTATGTTTCTTTACGTTTTATGAAAGTTAAGTTGGTCATTCATTATCCTAGCATCATACTAATGGAAATGAGATGATGGAAGACATAATTTTGAAAAAAAAAAGAAGAAAAAAACACATTTACTTGGAATTAAAGTGGTAAAGTACTAATGAAAAACCAACTCTGAATACCCTGCCTGAATTAACAACTCACCCGTGAACCATATATGACGATACTGACGCCTTTATCAGCGACTCCACTGGTACGGTCATTGAGTAAGGTTTTAAAACTGAACGCTTGCATGTTTCGCCAAAGAAGAGACACATAATGAACTAATCTCCCCGTATTATAAATTTCATCTCACCATTGCAATGTTTTAAGGCACTAGAATAGTAGAGGAGCAATTCATAGACGTCAGAAACCCAGTGGGTTTATAACGTTAATAGGAGGAGCGGTCCGGTAGTAGGAGAACAAACAAGGGATGAAGAAAATACAAATGCCAATACAAAGTGTTGATATTCCTCTATTAAAATCACACACATTCGATTCATAAATACCCATTATAGGCTCCTACACCAGTTACCTTTCGTTTCCGGGCAATGATCGACCAAAATTGGGGAATATTCGGATTTTTTCAATGTGGAAAATGTCAATTTTTAAACTATGTTTACAAGTTTACTGTTTATAGGATTATAAAGAATAGTTTTGTGATCATTTCAGTAAACACCAATCTCGTATTTAGTAATTATCTAACCTAAGCTCAACACCTGATTGTAAATAATCCCAGCTACCTAAGCAGCAGGCTCTAATAACTCGCGCGAGCGTTCTAGCGTGTCTAATAGCATACAGGTGAAAGTGTGCTGGCTTAAAGCAATAAACCACAAGTAGACTACCTCCATTACGTTAGTTGCATCGATTAAATAAAAGTATGAAGAGAAAATAATAAGAGAATCGTGATCGGAACTTGCATGTAACAAAAACACAAGGCATGCGAAGGGCAGATCATGCAAATGTGTGTGTGGTTTTTTTTTTTAAATAAGGAAAGTATAAATAAGAGGAAAATTGCTTTTTAACTACTCGAGTGGAGGTAAGCCAACGAGGCCACAAGGGCAGACTAATATATAGCTCAAAGAGAGAACCTTTTCATTACCCAATGATGGAATGTATGGAACTCACGAATGTTATTTTTAATCACCCCTACCGTTTCCCCTTCGGATCTATTCACAAAATGTCGACAAAGTAACAATATATTTCTACTCAAAGCGAAATTATACGAAAAATTTCAAACATTCTTCAGGTCCAAATCATGTATCAATTTTAGCTTACTAGCAAGCTTCGCCGTTTATCCTTAATACCTACTGCCACGCACATCTTCTTCCTCTATTATAACCGATACCTCTTTGAAGCACAATCGGTCAGAGACCCTGTCCTCCCACGTGACAAGATGATGACACTAAACCAATGAAACCCTTGTCAAAAGTGGGAATGTGAATCAGGAACGGTGGCAAGTATTTTACCTCGGAAATTATTGTCAATATTAAATGTTTATTTTTCTGTCAAAAGTAAACGGTACCGTCTGCAGATACGTAGTATTTCCGGTTTGCCAAAAGCAAAGGTTGCGCTAATTTATAAGCATGGACAGTCGGGACTCCATGTAATACTAGGCTACCAGCGCTCCTAGCGGCGTATTTGGGTCACAATAAGTGGGTGGAAAGGGACTAGATTAAGGAATGTCTAGTTTAGTTTGAGATAAATTTTATGAAAAAACATAAAAATAATGAAATCTAGTACTATCACAAAATAAATATGACCAGTCAAAGTTATTTATTTGCGGGGTGGGCGGGCGCCCCTGTGCATGGTACATTTGTCACAAGCCTTAATCTGGGCCTGATGCAAACTACACCCCAATCTTACCTGAAGCTGTTGCTTGCTGGTGATCAACGCCAATATTACCTGAAGGTGTTGCTTGCTGGTGATCAACGCCAATCTTACCTGAAGGTGTTGATTGCTGGTGATCAACGCCAAGCTTGCCTGGTGTTGTTTGCTGGTGATCAACGCCAAACTTGCCTGGTGTTGCTTGCTGGTGATCAACGCCAAACTTGTCTGGTGTTGCTTGCTGGTGATCAACGCCAAACTTTCCTGGTGTTGCTTGCTGGTGATCAACGCCAAACTTGCCTGGTGTTGATTGCTGGTGATCAACGCCAAGCCTGCCTGGTGTTGCTTGCTGATGATCAACGCCAAGCTTGCCTGGTGTTTTTTGCTGGTGATCAACACCAAACTTTCCTGGTGTTGCTTGCTGATGATCAACGCCAAGCTTGCCTGGTGTTGCTTGCTGGTGATCAACGCCAAACTTTTCTGGTGTTGTTAGCTGGTGATCAACGCCAAACTTGCCTGGTGTTGCTTGCTGGTGGTCAACGCCAAAATTGCCTGGTGTTGCTTGCTGGTGATCAACGCCAATCTTGTCTGGTGTTGATTGCTGGCGGTCAATGTCAAACTTGCATGGTGTTGCTTGCTGGTGATCAACGCCAAGCTTGCCTGGTTTTGCTTGCTGGTAGTCGAAAAGCTATGGCTAGAATCCCTGACAGGCGTACAGTTCAATTTTCAGAGGAAGCTAGGGTATTTTTATTTTAGAAAATACATATTTTTCTTTGCGTTTAGTTTATAAAAACGACACTTTAATCGAACCCGGTACCTGTTGTCTAGTACGCTAATGCTCTAAGCACTGAGCTATATCGTGCGCAGGGTCATTCTTTACTCACAGTTTGAGGGCGAGTCTGAATCTTGTGTTATATGCTTGGCAGTATAGCAGCTCTCCCGAGACGCAGATGGCTGTGGTATCTTAAATAATCGCTCACAATTACAACACGTCCATCACAGACTCAGCCTTAAATGAGTGAAGAACTAGCCTGAGTACGAGAAGAGTACTGGATAGCTCAGTGGTAAATAATAGGTGAGCTAAGCCAAAGATCCCGACATCGATTGCCATGAGCAGGTGTCATTTCCCAACTAATTTAAGTTGATTGAATTTTGTTCGCCTCCACAGAGACAGTACCGTAATTACAATGATTTAAAACCTACAGTAGCCCCATGGCTTCTTTGGTGCTGACTGACAGCTCAAGGCTGACTTCTGACAGTCAACATTTAGTTATATACCTAAATTTTAACCATCAGAAGTGACAGCTGCTGGACACGATGTTTTTGCAGATCATTTGGTTCGGCATAGGAATACATAATTTGGTCTGGTGACTTTTCAAAGCTGTCATCTGTCAGTCAGCACCAAAGAAGTCAAGGGGCTACTGTATGTGTTGGTATTCATTATATTTGTTGTGACTAGAATTAATAGCATTTTACTATTGTTGTTTTATAGGTACCGACAATATGATCAAAAGCAGCGGTAGCAGATCACATGACTTGATGTATAAACACGTGTAAGTAGCTCTAATAACTTTTCTAACCGTCAAATAATATCTTTTTGAAGAAAATTGAATTGTAATTATGGTAAAGTTTGTTTTTTCCTCCACGCAAATACTCCAGTTTTCTCATCCTTACCCCATCAGTGTAATGAAACACAGATATCCCGGACGGGTAGTAAGGAAGTTCAGAAGGCACGTCTGAATGTCGAAGTTGTCTGTAGTTTCAATTCTTGACACGTCCATCCAATCTCAGTCTCTGTGACCTTGGTCGGGAGAAGGGCCGAGCCGAGCGACTGCATGGGTAGGTAACTACACCCTGGGCGACCATCGAACCAAGGTCGCCGAGATGGATGCCCCCTCCCCACTCTCCCCCACGGAAGCACCGTTAAACTCAGTCCAGGCTACACTAAGATTAGGATTGGCCCTGCGCGAGTTGGGGGATCCTAGTTTTTGACAACTTGGGTAAAATAACCATTTCGTGTAGGCTCCCCTCCCTACTATTAAAAAAGTAGGAGAAACAGGGGTGAGTACAGGTTCAGCAATGATCCCGGGCACTTAGTTTTAATCTACACGAATATTCAGACGCTGGTGAGGGGATACTAGGGGGACATATGTACCAGTTCCCGATATGGAGAGGGGGATACTAGGGGGACATATGTACCAGTTCCCGATATGGAGAGGGAGCTACTAGGGGGACATATGTACCAGTTCCCAATCTGAAGAGGGGGATACTAGGGGGACATTTGTACCAGTTCCCAATCTGAAGAGGGAGCTACTAGGGGGACATCTGTACCAGTTCCCGATATGGAGAGGGGGATACTAGGGGGACATTTGTACCAGTTCCCGATCTGAAGAGGGAGCTACTAGGGGGACATCTGTACCAGTTCCCGATCTGAAGAGGGGGATACTAGGGGGACATTTGTACCAGTTCCCGATATGGAGAGGGGGATACTAGGGGGACATATGTACCAGTTCCCGATCTGGAGACTAGAGGGACATCTGTACCAAGACCCGATCTGGAGAGGGGTGACACTGTACCAAGCCCCGATCATGTGTGAGGTATAATAGGGGGGACATCTGTACCAGGCTCACACTATGATTTAGAGAGAAGAAACTTTGTTTACAGTTGTAAAGTTAGTAAAACAATTTTACGGCCGTAACATTCTATGTTGTGTATCTAGATTCTAGGCGGTGTACAGTCATCTCCCGTTATAGCGGAGCCTGGTTACCCACTTAAAAGTGAGAAAACATTTAGTATAAGCCACCATAACACAGCTAGGCGAGATTCAAAACCTGACCTGTTTGTCATCAGTAAACCGAGCGTCGACGTGTTCACCGATGTGGGTCTTAAATCAAGTTAACTTTTACGTCATGGTGTAACAAAACCTTTTATCAGCACATTGGTGGGCATGAGGATGAAGGTGTCAAACTCATCTAACTGGTTTGCCTATGAAGGTGAGGTCTGAGTTCGAATCTCAAACTAGAGACTAAGTTTTTTTCCCCCTAAATGTTATAATACTATTCTTTCACGTAAATATAAGTACATTTACTTTCAATTATACCTTTCTTAACCCTACAATGTTGGGGACAGGTGCATACAAAAATAGTTTTTTAGAAACTTCAGAAGCTGTTCTAGGAGCAGTTACCAGCGGTTTAAACTATGTAAGCTAAGGGGACAGGAATATATTAATACATTTCAAGAAACTAAGCCATCACTTTATTTGAGAGAGAATAAAAGACTGACCAAAGTTCACCCAGTCGAGATAGAACCACGACTTGCGGAATCAAATCAAGTAGAATCTATAGTAGGCCTAGGATTTTACTTTTAAAAAAAATGCTACATGGGAAACCAATGGGAAGCGTTGCAGACGTTTAGAGATCTCGGAAATATTCAAAGATTGGTTTGATTTTGTTTTAAAATATTGTTTACGCCAAAGGATATGCGATTGTTTTGACCAGTTAAATAGTTTAAACTTTAAGTCTAAAGTGTTTTTTTAATGTGTGATAACTTATTGTATAAAGCTCATAAAGTACATAATTATTTGTAGTAAGGAACAATATATATCCTATTAGATAAAAATAGAAATCAAATTTAAAGATATGAATAAGACATAAATTGTATTGACAATATCAATAAAGTTTACTTATGATAAAGAGTAAATGGACTGATTGGCAAAGTTGTTGTTAAAACAAAAAAACAAAAATCAATTAGAATCATTAATTGGGAATGAAGTATAGATTATGTATTGAGAAAAGATTTTTAATTAGGTTAAAATGTAATAATTGATCTTTTATAAACACATTAAAAATATGAGTCAGAAAGCACATATATAACAAAACAATAAAACATATTAAAATACATGTATTAAAGACATGAGTTAAAATAAAAAGGTGTATAATATTGATGACAAGATAAAATTATGATAGAAAAGAATTAATAGAGTTCCATTGAGAATTGATGCCTATGCTTTACTTAAAAGTTTTTATAAGTTAGCTTATTCTTAAATTTCAGGAAGTTATGTTGTTACAATTTAATAAACCATAAATATATTAAGACAAGTGCTGATGAACATGGGATATTATAGATGAAACTTATAATATAGTGTAATAAGATAAATAAGTCAATTGACAAAAATGGGATTTTATAAATACAAAAAAGTTAAATATAAGTTGAGATCTATCCTTATCTGAAAGTTTTGAATGCCCTTGTTCTTTGTAAATCAGGAGTGAATTAATCACAAGTCCGACATGTTCCGGCGCTCGATAGGCACCATCCTCAGGTCATAAATGAATCCTTAAATGAGTTCTTTCCACGACGAATCGAATAGAACTCCCTATTATTTCACAGTTTTCTGTCGCAACCTAATCGAAACATGACTTTATTTGATAGAGGTTAACGGGTGCCCTGGCGGTCTAGGGGTAAGGTGTCGGACTTCTGTGCTGGGGGTCCAGGGCTCAATCCTCGGTCCCAGCACAGATTTATCTGATCACCAAACCCTTCCTTCACCTCTGACAAGACGTGTATTAATCACAACTTGTGAATTTTAATCACAACTTGTGAATGTGAGGAATGCCAGGCCTCCACCATGGTTCGGATCCCACGTTAAACTGTAAGTCCTCCATTTCATCTCACAATCACCCTACCATTACACATAAGCAGAAGTGCATATAACCCGAACGGGTAGTAAGACGTGGTGCTAATGATAATGATAGAGGTTAACATTGATAACATGGTATTATATTACCGTCGTTATCTTATAGGTATTGATAATATTTGTCAAAAATGACAGCTGCAGATCACATAACTTGACGCGTGAAAATGGATCTAATAGCTTTTTCTATCAGATAAGGCCCTTCCTATGAATATCAAACTGTAACTTCTCATCTCATGTAAACCCCCCCGATCCTTTCAAGTTTTTTCTAAATACACCCACCGCCTCCCATTCATCCTCCCATACCTCAGAAAATGGAGGATATAAAACCTTCCGACCTTCCTGGTAGTCTAGTTTAGACAATTTTTACCTCGAGGCAAAGTAAATCTAACATAATTATCACTACCAAAATGTTAGGTAGAACTTTTCGGCCATTAATCTCCTGGCTGGCGTGGTCAGACTGGGTCAAAGGTCAGGCAGGCTAGCAGGGCCGTGCCATGTCGAGGGCTCGTTCTTGAGGTGGGCCTCACTTAGACCACCCCTCCCCACCTCCCTTATCGTCGGTCGGGTTACAAGGGATACGGCGGCTAGTCACGACACCCTCCGCCCAGGTGACCCCGCGCCGACAAAACTGCAACACTCGAGGGAAACTAATATGTCTTGAGGGGGAGCTTCAAGAGACAGTTCAGACAGATTCTAAGTTTTTGGTTCAAGATATTACAACCCACACCGGTGGTCGAATGGTCTAAGGGAGCCATGGTAAGCACGTATGATTAAAAGGGTCCCATTGGACAATGAAATACTGAGAGGACCGCATTTCAAAAAAATTATACAAACAATATTTAAATATTTAATATATATATATTATTATTATTATTATTATTATTATTATTATTAAATATAGTGGGACCTCCATATAACGAATTTCCATATAGCGAACTTCCATATAGCGATTTTTTCTATGTATCAAAGTTTTGGTGAGTCCCCGTGACATTACATTGAAAAACTGTTTATATGTAACTTCTCGACGAATCGGGATTCCCCACCCTCCTGTAATGTCGAATGACGATGGTGTGATAAAAACTAGAATGGAGATGTCGCAAGAGGAAGGAAAGGTTTGGTCAAGAACATTGCGACGCCGACGAGTTGCCTAACAGGGTGGTATTGTCTCCACACTTCTCTAAGCCCTTTCAATAAGTAGCCTTTCTCCTTTATAAAATAGGTTCAGTTTGTCGCAGTATCTCTAGCAGACGGTTCATGTTCGCTATTGTGTTTTTTTTTTNTTTTTTTTTTTTTTTTTCATGTATGCTCAACACATTATTTTCTTGTTTTAAATTATCTTTATGAACATAATTTGTACATAATGTGATTCATATTCACTTATAATGAGTGCATTGATTAGGAAATATTTTTAAATACAATAGACTACACAATATCATGTATTAAAAAAATATCGTTTCTATGCATCTAAGTATCTATTTATATTATTTTTGATGGTACTGCCTACTTCGATATATTGAGGTCCGACTGTATATATTTCAATGAAGCATCTATATGATCTATATTCTCAATATTATCACTATTATTAATATTATAAAAATATTTCATTCTGTACACCTCATATTCATATCTGGTTATATTAAATTTCAGCCCCAAAGATTAATTACTTTACCTTAATAAAACGCAAAAAGCATAACATAGCAACCCTTTTATACCGTAAACTGTAATTATTATTTGAAATCATTAATACACTATTTATAGCTTATAATTTTACACTTGTTAAAATTGTGAAATAAAATTTTGATGGTAGAATAACTTTTAAGGCCAGTATTTTTTAGTTTCTGTCAAAACATTTTATTGGTCAAAAGGAATTAAATACTTACCAAGTAGAAATATAAGTTTAATATTTTATTTATTTTTCACGTGGTGATATTAAATTGTCGAATATCTGTAAAGGGTGTTCTAAACTTTAATGACAACTCTTTCTCTTCATTTAAAAAGTTTCTCATCTAATGTAACCATTCTCATGACAGATATTCAACAACTGTTGATATCACCATGCGAACAAAATTAAACTCTATGATTCTACCGGAGAAATATTTTATTAAATTTGACCAAAAAATGTATTGCTAAAAAAACTTTATAAACACTGCCTTTTCCCTCGTGTTAACTACATCCCCCCACCTTAAGTGATTTTTTTTAAATCATTATAATTACAAAAAGTAAATTAAAGTTAATTAATTACAAAAAAACTACAACCTGGGTGTGACTTTAAACCATGTGTTGATATCACTTTCATAATCTGATGACAAATATGTTTCCATTATCCGCCATCTCTTGGGTGTATATTCTTTTTTATAAGAATAAACTTTTGTTCACACACTTATTGTGCTGCCAAACATACCACATATTTGGTGTAAAATAAAAATAAAATGGAATCAAGAGTAAAAATTTGAATCACCAACTTCACTTGGGGCTGGTCTTATGACTAACGGATAAATATTGCTCTTGGGAGGTTAAAGTTATCTTCCAGATAAAAGTTATCAGCCACTTTAAAGTTTTGCGCGTCTTATAAATGAATGTATCTATAGGATAAATATATTTTTATTCAGAACACGCCCTTATGCCACCGCTACAACATAGGGAGTAGTGACAACGCTCAACATTTGTTAAATTATTATTAGCACCACGTCTTACTACCCGTTCGGGTTCTACACAATTTGTTAAATAATGGCGGCTAAACGAGTGCGAGGAAACAGATGGCATCACGTGGGCGCAGAAGCTAAATGTCTTGCAAGTACTAATTTCGGTGTCTGCCAAAATGTGGGCAATAGTTGGGTACAACGTTTACAAAATTGTATTTATTGTACTCACAAATTTTGATAATTTGTTCTTATATAAATATAACTCTACTTTCAAAAATCTAGTTTCCATTTTCCCTACACCTAAATGCGGGTACATTTCTCCTAAAACTTAACCTTACTCACCCGTAGCCCATTAGCGTAAGTAGTAAATAAGCGTATAACCCAAACGGGTTGTAAGACGCGGTACTTGAAAAAAAAAAACACCTTGAAATGTAGTAAACTGCTATAAATGTTGACCACAAACATAACATATGAATGATCTAGAACGCCCTTCCTATCAAAATCCTACCATACATTTGTAACGCGCACACTACAGTCAAGAGAGTCGTGATCAGTGTCGCGTGAACTGATCTGTTTTGTCTCGACCGGAATTCCTCTAACAAGTAGTATCCATGATCCACACTATTATTACAGACCAGTGTCATTTAAAAGCAAGCATAGATTGCTAGGTGGAGAAAACACATCCAACCAAGAACCGAACGTACGCCCCCTCCCCCCTCTCTCCCTCGCGTGCCGCCAGTCGTTTGTTTTACTACCACACACGCGCTAACAATCGGTCGTCAGTTAAGAGCTAGAATCGCATGCCAAAGACAGGGGCTTTATAGAACAGGAACGCAGGTATTTTTGATATAGCTTCACACATGATATAGCCTACGTTATACCTTAGGCGGTGTGGTCAACGCGTCTAACCCCCGTATCCAACAAACGTACTAGAAGAGGTGGTTTGAACATACACTCCGTTTATGGTATAGTTTCACCTAAAGATGTGAAAATAAAATTTTCCCTTTACTAAATGAAGTCAAAAAAAAAAAGCAAGAACTGCGATTCCAGTTATCTTCCCACATTCAGGTGTCGACTACAGCGCTTGGTGGTTGAACGTGTCACTAACATCGGGTCTTCTGTTGACTAGATATGCCCATGCTTCAATATTATTATAAACCTGTTTCGGTGACTGCATGGTCTAAGACGCTATTATCGCAATAAACCAGACTACCGATGACGGGGAGTTCGTGGTTCGATCCCGGTAGGGTGTATTGAGGGTGGTTTTTCCCTAAATTGTTTCCTCCTCTTTCCCCCCTCTTCCCAAAAAAATACGGGTGCACTTTCTATAAAATCAACCTAGCTTCATTCCTAACCCATTAGCGCATTAGTACATATGCTTATAGTCCTGACAGCTATTAAAACGCGATGCTTAAAAGAAATAAAAAAATACATAAAGTCCGTTCACCGTAGGAATTGATTCCTGAAAGGGCTTTTTCCCTACCATAAATCTACTATATAGCAGGATATTGGTAGGAAAAAAGACCTTTAAGAGAGTAACTCCCACCGTGAGTGGAGTATAATAAATGTCACAGTGGATATTTTCTAGTTATTATATTATGTTGTGAAAAATCAAAATAGAACAAGGACAACATACACGCGCTTTCCATTTAATGCGTTATTTCAAATAATTTCACAACAGTAGGTGATCTGTCTGCTAGTATCTCGCTTTGTAGGCGCATGCACATTCGAGTCGGTTGGTTATGAATCTTATTGTATCTTCCAATCTGATGCTGTTGCAGAAAAAAAAAAGCCGAAGCTATTTCAAGAGTAACGCCGAGCGGATAACACCAGTGAGAGTGAAATCTTGTAATCCAATTGGTTTGGATATAGTCAGTTGGTTATGTTTCTGGTCTGTTCTTTGGCAAACATGTACAAATACACATTAGCACATAAAAGAGCGGAGAGTGAAAAACAAACTTAAAAAATAAGCTAACCCGTCTTTTATTAAATATTTCACACACAGTTTCCACCCCAAAGGAGTTTCAACATTTTGAACATGAAACTACTCTATATTAACCATACATTCAAGTCAAAAATTTGGTACCGTCCTAAATCACGAGGTCGTAGTTACAAGAGCACATACACAACGTATAGGGATAACGTTTCTCACCACTATAAATTGTCAAGGACAGTTTTAACAACCGGATTCGGGAGCGGCGGATTGCTTAAAAAACAAAAAAATCGACTGAAATGTACCCGGAATATGCCTTGGTCGATTTATGCGGGGAAGAGTTACCGCTGACCCGCTAAACTTAACTATAAACTTTTACCCCCTTCGAACAAAAAAAGGGGAGAAAAGTTGTTTTAAAAAAAGAAACGACCTATATTTTAAGGAATTTTTTGAAAGTGAATGTTGAGAGGGAAAGTATAATATTATATGACCTGTGTTTGTAAGACGCCAGTCGTTGCAGGAACATATATTTATATATATAAAGAGAAAGAGAGATTGAAACAATACGAGAATGAGTAATAGGTTATTTCAAGTCATAAATTAGATTTCACTAAACATGAATCATTTTAAAGGAAGAACAAGGACAAGTATTTATAAAGTTATATTTTGTCCTTTTTCTAAAATCTTAACATTTTCATGATGTGCTCAACAAACACTCTAAGCTGGTGGGGGAAATAATATTTTGCTAGCTTATCTTAATTAAGTGCATTCTTGAAGAAAAAAAAGCATCCTATATATTATTTCTGTTGTCAACACCCCTTTTTCTCAACTAATACAAAGCCTACAGCGATGAATAAGATATCAGTGGATAGGACTTTTTACCGACTTCTGACATAGCATACTCAGTTTACGTTAAAACACATTGTTTGTTTAAAACTTAAGTTAAAAGAAAAATCTAACAATATTTTTGTATCACTCACTGAAAGCAAACTAGATTTGCTATTTTCTGTATACACTTCGCTGAGTATTTAATTTCAACAACCCAACAAAAGACGAAATCATTTTTTTTGGTGGGGGGGAGGGTAGGGGGGGGGGTGAAGGTTGAGTGTGCGAAAGTTTCACAAGGGTTTACTGGTATAATATATTGTTTTTGGTCGAGGCAGTGGCGCATAAAGACGTTTATTTGAGGGATACAGGGACAGGTACCATACACCATTTCAAAGTCATTATTTGACGTTGGGGGTTTTTCCGATCGAGATAAGGGACACTTTTTAATGGTTTTAGTTGTGTATATTTTTAAAATTTAGCCAATGCATTATATCTTGAGTGTTCAGTCTAGCATGTAGATCTGTTAGATGTGTTTTAAGCTTTTATTTCAATTATTTAGTGTCTTGACGGGAAAAGAGTGGACAATTCCTTGTTTGCTGCTGGATCGATGCTGTAAGCTAGGTTAGTTCAATTGAAATAACACAGTATGTTTAAGGAATGATGCCTGTTAATATCTTCTCGTTACCACATTCCCTACATTCCACAAGACACACGTGACAACTAAGATACTGTATTTACCTCCCCTTTACAACCTCGCTATTTCGAGGTTCCGTTAACTTCCAAAAAGGGAGACACCCGATTTACGTTATTTTATGATGAAGAACGGGCATTTTTGCTAGTTATGTTTATATTTACGAAATTATTTTTTTTATATATAATTAAAAACATTATAAAGTACCTTTTACATTTTAAAACGTGAATGGTTTTTTTGCTGCTGTGTGATTCTTGTTTTTCGACAGTCCAAGATGGGCCGGGGTGTCAGGTCATCTCTAACTCTTTACTGCACTCAAACTGAAATATTTACGTCCCCATCAGGTAAAATCCGTGGAGGTGCGGACGTATCCCATTTAAGAGCGGGGAATATAAGCCGCAACATTTCCGAACAGCCGTAAATCAATCATATTCTCCCAAACACATCTTCTGTAAAGCCTACTCAATAATGCATGGGGAAAAGCCGACTCGATAATCCTGTGTGGATCCCGCGCAACATGACTGAAAGCGCGACAGTGCATTCCATCACCCAGCGTTAGAAACTGAAGACACGACAAACATGACGCGATATTTCACCGGCAAGTCATAAAAATAAAAATGAAGACATCAGGTAGAGCAGTAGTAGGTATACACGGACACTATAAATCACAGCGCAACTAGGGGGGTGTATCTGATCACTTTATAGAGCAATCTGATCGTAAATTTGTGAGAGCAATGTTAGCTAAATTTGTCAGTTCTTGGTGACACAACTCGTTAAGTTTTTGTGGTCAACTTCTATTCTTGTTTATGAGGGCGTTGTAATTGTTCTACCGGAAATAACTACAAATGGACGCTCATTGGGAAAATTCGTGTTACTGGACAGAGTCAATAAATTAGCTCTATAAAAGTGAGCAATATATATATATATATATATCTAGAAAGTGATAAGATAAAGTACCTGAAAGTAGTGTGCTAGTCATGCCAAAAGTTTAGAAAAAAAAAGGTCATATATATCACCTCGTCTTACTACTCATTTGGGTTATATGCTTATGTACTAATTACGCTAATGTGTTAGGAATGAGGAAGGTTGGATTTGGAGGGAGTAAACGTGCATTCGCGTGGAGGAAGAGTGAAAAATCATTTAAGAAAACTACCCTCAGTACACTCAACCGGGATGTGAGCAGGCTAGTCCAACACAAGAGTGACGTCTTAGACCGTTGGTCCACTGAATCAGATACACATTCCTAGTTATGAGCGACCTAAGCAATCTCGCAAATAGACCAGGAAAGGGCTGAATAACAGTAACAGTATCCGTCTGAAGAGATGATGGGAAACCCTGTCGTGTGTTAAAAACATCTTTCACAGACGGTTGTCATCAAACACCGGCTTTCCGCGAAAACAGACAGGCAGGCAGGCGTGCTAACCCCTAACATATTCTTCTGGGTAAACATGTGGTATAATTATCCAGGCGAGCTTATATAAATTCTGGTGGCCCTGGAATCGACTATCTTGTGGCCCACTATGAGGTTCAGTGGTTTGGTTTCCGTCTGTTTACTTTGTTCCACGTTTTTGGTTCTTGTCCACGAGGAGCACGGTAGGGGCTTAATCCTCACTTGATCTCTTTGTTTTTTTTTTAACCAAGGCGGTAAAGGAAGAAGCCCGGCTTACATTATGTGTGCGTTGCGCGCGTGAGGTTAAGTCTCGGAGCTTAACTTCGCACCGCGAAATAAAACCCTTCAGACGAGGAATTTCAATGTTTTTTTTTTTACAGACGAGAAACATTCTGGTTGGATAAAACGCACGAATACATTATTAAAACGTTAGAGCCAATGTAAGTTTTAAATTTTAGTTGGAAAGTACTTTTGAATAATACTGAATAGCTTCCACTTGTGTCTCGGATATTTATTTATTGGCTGATTTTGGTTGGAAAAACAGTTTAAGAAATTAAAACATATTTCTTTGCTGTCGACTTTGTTAACATTTTCTATATTACTAGACTTAGGGCCAGTTTCATAGTCAGATTTAGTATGCCTCAAGTGCGAGTCGATACTAAATACAAGACGTCACCTACCTAGACCAAAATGGAATGGGCCAGTTTCGCATATGAAACTGGCCCATTCCATTCAAGTTCAGGCAGGTGACGCCTTGTATTTAGTATCGACTCGCACTTGAGGCGTACTAAATCTGACTAAGAAACTGGCCCTTAGTGTTATTTCATAAGTATAATATCTATCAAACCCGCTTCGCTGACCACGTGGTCTTAGGCGCTACTCTTGCAGTAGACTAGAGTCACTAGACTGACGATGACAGGAGATCGAGGTTCAAATCTCTGTAGGAAGTACAGAGGTTTTTTTTTCCACGCTACCTTTACGCAAATGCAAGTACACTTCATATAAATATAATCTTCCTCGTCCCTAAAACCATTAGTGTAATTAGTACATAAGCGTATGGCCCGAACGGGTAGTAGGACGCGATATATTGATATTGAATGTTTTGAAATATACGTCACGCGATGGGCGCCGATTATGTTGATACGGTATTAATGTTGAGATAACGCCCTGAGGTTGAGTACTACCTTGTAACAATGTTGGGTTTTACGCTGGTGACGAAGAGTATGACTTACTGCGCACTTGACCGCGGTTATTTGATCTGATTATTTCTGATAATTAATCTTATTAAATAAACAAGACTTTTAATGTTGCACAAGATTTATTTAAGTGTTTACACCTTCGGCACTGAATATCTGATATTAAATTATATGATTTATGAATTGTTTTTCTGTGATATTACATTTTCCGCGTTCTGAGTACCGTGTGCTGTGCTGATTTATGATTCTGCTATATATTCATACGCACTAGCGGCTTATATATGAACTACCCTTTGTCTCTTGGACCCCTTGTCACTAGTGTCAAAACCAACTAATAGAAAGAGTCCTGGCGACAGGTGTTGTGAAGGCTGGCTTCCTATTGGGTAGAGAGAGCCAGGGAGTCACAAGATTTTTCTAAATGCTACGAAGATGATCTTCAAAAGAAAAAATAAGTTTTAATGGGGCAATTCATTGACATTATTTCTGATAAGCGCGTGACTTTCCATGGATGAAATATTAAAAGTACAGTTTATCAAAGAAAAATACACTTCATCCATGATTTTTTTTTAATATATGAGAGTAGTCCAAAACAGTATCATTACAGCGGTATTAAATATATATATGTCACTGTTGATGATTATATATCATGACTTTATGTATGAATATAACTAAACAGGTCCTGTGTATAGAGGTAGGGTGGTCAATGCACCTGGCTTCAAACTTAAGGGTCCCGGGCTCAATTCACGGCTGATACCATGGGCATTTTTCTCGAAAAGGGAACTATCCCGACGGTTGCCAATGTTTGGTTAGTTAGGCTTAAGTTAGGTTTAAGATTTCCACTGGCTCCACACCTTCGTGATCATCTCAATGCGGGTATGACGTGTAAACAACCTCCAAGGGCAACATTCTGTTCCCAAAGAGCGGTTAAAAGTCTGCATACATGACGACCGAACAAGATAATATATATCCCAGTAAAAACATGTCATACGCTAAAAAAAACTTATGATATGATTAGTAAGATAACAGATACTATTCTACCTACGGAAATCGTGGGATAGTTAACCATTGTCTCTCTTACTTTGCATGAATCCATGTTGTTGGTTGTTTGTTTAAAAAAAAGCGTATACCCCTAGGATTTGTCAGCTAGACATTCCTGGTCTCCTATTGGAACTGACGGATATGTAACCGTATTATGAGGTTGGGACACCAGATGGGTGCGGTTACTTGACCCCTAGGAGGTGATTCGATGCCGGTAAAAGTCTTGAACCTAGCTTAAGCCGAATTATCTATACCATGGCAACCATAGGAACATTTACCCTTAGGAAAAAATATCTATGGTACCAACGGGAATCGAACCCGGGACATCTAGTTGTGTAGCTCGGAATGATTACCACCAGACCAAGAATCTGGCATTCCATAGCGTAGTCTGTAGGATTGCAACGCAATGTAAACGAACAAGGAGGAGTTTACTTCCTTTCAGGGTAGGCGCTACCCAAACCACGAGTTATTTTCTTCGGTAAACAAAGTGTCAATGTTCTTGGTAAATAAAATGTTACGTTTCCCGATAAACTAAGCGTTACCTTTCTCGGTAGACAAAGTGTTAATGTTATGGGTGAATAAAATGTTACTTTTCATGATACAGTAAGAGTTATATTTTCTGGTAGAGTGTTAACTTTCAGGGTAAACGAAGAGTTATTTTTTCCAGTAAACGAGTTAACTTTTTTTGGGTGAACAAATAGCTAACGATTAACTATGGTAATTTTCTTGATAAACAAATTGTTACCTCTCAGGTTAAACGAATTCTTGAATTCTCACATTTATCATTAAATAAAGTTTCACTTTCTAGGATTAAAGTGTTACTTTTTAGGGTAAGCAAGTGTTCGCTTTCAGGGTAAATAGAACGAACTCCGCCTTTCTACTAAATCTAAATACACTCTATTTACCAGAATAGCTCCACACTTCACTGAGAGATTGCTCAGCGAGTCCACGTCTACGTTCCGGTGAAAGAAAACTACTAAGAGTACAAACATTTATAAATTAAGTCGCTACCGTAGGAAGTGCAGTTGTGTACGTTTGTAGAGCAGCTAATAGTTTCTCTTGAACTCAGCGACGTATTTCTAACAAATATTAAAATTCACAGATATTTTCCCCCCATGTTTCGAGATGGTGTTGGTTTATCTGAAAAGTTTGTGATTCTGTTGCCGTGTTCGTCGGCATTCATTTTAAATACAGGCCTATCCATTCTGAAAACATTGCTCACTTCAACCAGGAACGTCCAGATTACAATAGAGCGTCGATATTTCGGACTAATCGAGGATCAACCCAGTCCGGATTATCGATCTGTCCAGGTTTTCTAAAATACAGTACCTATTTATACCATTTTTTTAAAAAAACAATCATAGACGGGATACTAAAGAAAACTAGGTGTTAGGTAGAAACATGTTCACTTTATTTGGACAACAAACTCACACATGTTTTTTGCTGTTGAATATCACAAATTCTGAAGAAATATAATAAGCCAAAAATCTAACAACGAAAAAGGTCACCAATTTTTTTTTCTTTGAACAAGGGTTGAGGTGCGATTTTTGGCAGCCATGTTTCTGATATTGATATACTGTGGCTATTTTAATAAATAATTAATTTTTTTTGCGATCCGGATTATCGACAATCCAAATTTTTTTATGTCCGAATTATCGATGTTCTACTGTATTTTCAAAGAAGAACAATTATAATTTTGAATAATCAGGACACAAATATAGAAAAGAGATAAACATGTTCAAAATGGATAGACTAACTAATGGAATGTATGTGACCTCCAAAATGAAGACTTTTATAAATGAAATGGTTATATTTTTTAAAGGTCAGATTGCTTTACATATTTGTCATAAACTTTAGATAGTGAAAAATGGCATCTTAAATTAACTAAACCAAGCTCGATTCTTGAGTTCTAACTTTTATTTTAAAATTAGTTTTCATAATATAGAGTATAAGGCAAATATTTTATTAGAAACATATTAAAAATGTCACAAAAAGAATCAATTTTAATGCTTCAAGAAGTTCCCAAAATTATATTTTTGGTAATACAGGATGACTACAAAACTTTATAAAACTACCCGACTTTTTCAGGTTTTCCAAACAGCATTAAAAAAAATCCTGACAACTTTTTTAGTTTTTCTTGGTGAATGGCAATTTTTTCTTTTATTACATTGATCACATATTTTTAAAACAATCCTAAAGAATGGTAAACACCAACATGATTATACTTTTTTTTCAGTATTTAATGTTTTATATATTATTTGTGGCCCCGTGTAAATGTGTTATAAACAAACCTTGTACAACCATCTCAAGTTAGCAGAATGCTATTTCCATACAACGCATTTTGTTATCGTCGAGAAACAAAATATCTCACTCTTATTTAAATGTTTAGGCGAAAAATTATTCAACTATTCAAATCTCCTGACAATTCCTTGTTTTCACAGACCTATCTATATTTATCCCTGAAGCCATCATGTGATATCTGTGTGTGTCCCCCCCCCTCCCCCCCGCCCCGGTAGTGAAAGAGTGGACCAACACTTACCGGTCTTGATGTCTGCTTTCTGGTCTGCGGACGCGCTCTTGAGTGCGGTTACCGCCCTCTGGCTGAGAACCAAGGACCCCGTGCTGCGGTCCATCACAAGAACCTGTGCACAAGCCAAACCACACTCACGTTACCTACAGAGTCACTCTGTCTTCTGTCGTAAGGGGAACACTAACAACAGTCGGCAGTGATTTCATTTCCTGTTAAACACCATCGCGTTTTAATTATTACGAATATCCTAGTTTTAATAGTTTTGGGGGTGATTCATTACCACTTAAAAACTAGTACAATTTTCATTAAAAAAAGTATTATTTGACAGCTAGATCTATTTTCACGTATTCATACGTGAAAACATGTAATCTTCACCTATCATTTTTATAGATACAATACAATACTTATAAAATAACAATAATAATATAGTAAAATGTTATCAATGTTGATATGTTTTTATTTTCTAAAAGACCCTTACTTTGAAAACTGGATTGTATTAACGTTTAATACAAAGGTTATAGAATACCTAATTTAAACGGTAAGGATGAGGGAAGTGGTTTCTTAGGAAATGCATTCGTAATAACGTTTTAGAGAGGACGGGGAAATTATAAAAAATGCAATCAAATGTGAAAAAAAAACTATCCCATGTCACCCTGCTGAGATTCGAACCTTGACAAATCCGTCATTGGCAATATAGTCTGCACAAACTTGACCAGGGTTGCCAATATGTTCTTATTACCAAATTCCCTGTGTTTTTCCGGGTTTTACAGAAGGAAATCATATTTTCCCTGACAGCTTAAATTGAAGAAGAGAATAAAAAAAATTCATTTTCATCCAAAATAACCGAGTGTGAAGTCTTCCTTGATGAGGGGAAATACATCTTCTGTGGTAATACATATTTTAATCAACGTGATTAATTCTTCAGTCCATTCTTTCGTCCATACAAAGATCTCCTAGTTTAAACTTTCAGTTAAATGCCCTAAACGAACAAACACTCCAATATTTTTACTAGGATTTGCAAAACCCCATGTATTCTCCCAGGCGCGTGGTAACCTTGGTGATTCCGTGGACCATATGATCACCGGTGCGGGTATATGTTTCCTAATTAGTTTCCACTTGAAGTTCCTGATCAGGTTTCAAACGCAAGCTCACAGCCGAGGTTCTTTATAAGGTGATTTGAATTTTATGACTTTTGAGTTTACAATACTTGGGAGTCCGACAACTTGGATTACACTGAATATCATCTCTGAGGTAAATGACTGGTTACTATTGGGAAACAGCGCTATCGGGTTCTCGTTTTCGTGGGGTCAATCTCCCCTCAAATACAAGACAAGTTTCGCCACGCTGGTTAGTCGAGGTTGACAGTAGTGCCTTCTTACGGCAGCACACAACATTGAGACATAACTGAAGGTGAGGATATTTGGCAACGGTAACCGATAGAGAGAGAGAACATAAAGCTTTTTCTCCATATAAGACCTGCAGTTCGCTCAGCATTGATATTGGTCAGCGGCACAACCCTAATTCGATTCACGCCAGGGCCGAAATTTATAATGTTGCGAATCATACTTAAAACGAAATGTTAAATTATTTACAATGGGTCTAGTTGTTGTGTTAGTCCCAGATTAGGTAGGTCATTAACACCCAGTGCAATAAAACCAACACAAAGTTTAAAAAGGCACTATAATCGATTCAACAACATCCTTCTGTCTCTCTCTATCGCCCACCCAAGCAAAATCTTCTCCAAGGACACGGGGGAGAGACGAGGGACGAGTGCATCCCGTTACTCGAATATTCTAGAAGTCAAAACTTCGTAAACAACCCTGTTGGCAAGCGCGTAGGCGTGCACACTCGCGTAATAGTTGCCGAACAGTAAGGACCTACGTTGGTCAAGAGAATTCACCGAATCCTAATCAGGACCGTAATTATTCCACGTCGGTCCCTTGATTGTATGGATCTTGATCCAATCACCTTTCAATCATCTCTGTTCCCTAAGAAGTGAAATAGCAGTGCGTGTGAAATCGAATTGCGAATTCACCCTATCCAATTCATCAATAACGCTGAATAAATCATTCGTTTTACATAAATGATTTCAATTACAGCCTGATAACAAATCACATCAACCTAACCAATATAGTATCAAAACGCATGAATTGTGAATAGGTAATCCTGTCATTACAGAATGTATTGCCCTCCGCGAACCATGAGCTGTAAAAAAGAACATTAAGAGCGTTTATCTCATACCAATCAACTCTGTGATACAGTCCACATTAATGGAGATAGAGTTAAGAGAAGTTTCTAATACTTAATATTGTTGAAATATTAAATAATATTTGGATAGAAACCGCATTGAAAAGGCAGTTTTTGATATTATTAGAATGGCTTCACAGATAGGCCCTGTGCACAAATCCCCATTCTGTCATAATAGGGATATACTGTAGTTATTAACAATAAACTTTGTCGCTTTGTCCCCCATCGTCGCCGCGGAAAATTTCGAGTAATAATTCAAATACAAATGCACTGCACACATTTGTGGCACATTGTAGATGTTTTCTTTCCCCTTTTACTCCCATACCTCGCGCGCGCGTGCACACAAAGGAGCCGAGAGCTGAGCTCTGATGAACGCTCGTAAGCAGCTCCCAGCGTGTAGGCAAAAACTATCACTACAATGAACCGTTCGAAACAGAAGTGAGGGTGTGTTTCCGTTATTCGCGAACCATGTTTGAGATGATCACGTGTTTATATCATATACACATATTCAAAATTAGTTTAAAGATAATTTGATTTATAATTTTTAAAACTATATATTATTATTATTATTAGCACCGCGTCTTACTACCCGTTCGGGTTATACGCACTTACGCTAATGTGTAATGGTAGGGTGATTGTGAGATGAAATGGAGGACCTACAGTTTAACGTGGGATCCGAACCACGGTGGAGGCCTGGCATTCCCCACATTCACAAGATGTCTTGTCAGAGGTGAAGGAAGGGTTTGGTAATCAGATAAATCTGTGCCGGGACCGAGGATTGAA
>CABFVZ010000600.1:50911-66982 GCA_902151445.1 Timema monikensis | reverse complement strand
GGTAGAGAGGGCAGCTTCGCGCAATTATTCGTCACAGGATGTCGAATTGGAAAAAAAAAGGTAAGACAGTGGTGACACGTGACGTCACATCCGCCTAGCCCTCTGATCTGCTAGACCATTTATGTTGAGTTGTTGTTACTTTTACCAGTAAAAAATTTCACAACAAACCGTTTGGTTTTTAATCATCCTTTTCTTTTAACCGTCTTTACATTAATGAAAAATAAACTTATTAAAAGAAACGTTTGGATGTTTGTTTTTTGTTGAAGCGGCGTCCGTGGTTTAGTTAAAAATATTTTACCAAACGATTTCTCCTAATAAAATGCTACGTTCTCTTCGTAAATTAAGATGGTGAATCAGACGAAACAGGGGCGGTTGATGACGTCATACAAACAGTTTTCATTTGAGTTCATGCAATGTTTATAAAATAACATAAAAGTTTCATTTGTAAATTAATGTTTTGTATAGCTCTTTCTCTACGTTATAAGAAAACATTAGTGTTATTTTGGTGGCCAGTTTTAACAGTGTCGGGAAAACTGCGCCCTCCCATGAATCATCACACTTTTCTCACTTTCCTCACGACTTTAACATTTTCACCGTCGTAGATCGGTTCATCGCCTCCTATTGTTTAGGAGGGTGGGTGTTTCAAATCGACTCTTCACACATGATGAGGTCTTGAGGTCAAAGTACATCGATTCATCGCACCTGTCTCTCTGCCTGTTGTTTAGGTTAGGTTAGTTTAGGTTAGGTTTTTAAATGATATAAAGATTAGTGTGTATCTGTAAGCATTTGATGTGAACGTATACATTAAAGTTACCAAATTATTGACAACTTTTATTCCATTTTTTAAATTTAGGCTAGACTCTTCAAACACTTTGTTAGGTCCTTGAGTGTATTTGATATGTAAGTGTGTAAAACAGTGGAAGGGGGCGCACTTTTCCCACATAATAATAAAATTTGTTATTGATAATATAGTGTTACTAAGTAAATAATAAGTAATTACTTTCCGAATAGACTAAAATTAGTGGCTTTCAGCAGATGTTAGCAATCAAGGACCCTCTATTAGCTGTCCGCCGCCCTTAGTGTTATATTTTTGCACTACACAACAATAGAAAGGACCTGGTGCTGGTTGGTAGTAGCGACCGGACGGCCACCGCCATTGGCGAGTAAAAGTGACGTCACATGTCCTGGCGCGCGGCTACTGGTTGATGTCGGGGAGGCCTTGAGCAGAATAATGTCTGCTGGCGACTGGCTGACGGCTGGCAGGTCTGCTGGCGACTGCTGTTTGGAGCCGGACACTGTCGCCTCTGGCAGAACCGAGCCTCTGTTACCAGACTCAACACCTGGAACATAGATAGGACAAATGTTACCAGACTGGAACATAGATAGGGCAAATGTTACTAGACTGGAGCACGGAGGGGACAACTGTTACCAACTGGAACATGGAGAGGGGGATAACTTTTACCTGAATTAATACCTGTAACATTGAGAGGGGGACAACTGTTACCAGACTCAACACCTGTAACAATGAGAGGGGGACAACTGTTACCAGACTCAACACCTGTAACAATGAGAGGGGGACAACTGTTACCAGACTCAACACCTGTAATATTGAGAGGGGGACAACTGTTACCAGACTCAACACCTGTAACAATGAGAGGGGGACAACTGTTACCAGACCTAACACCTGTAATATTGAGAGGGGGACAACTGTTACCAGACCTAACACCTGTAATATTGAAAGGGGGACAACTGTTACCAGACTCAACACTTGTAACATTGAGAGGGGGACAACTGTTACCAGTCTAGAACATGGAGTGGACAAATGTTACCCGTCTGGAACATGGAGAGGGGGATAACTTTTACCAGAATTAATACCTGGAACAATGGGAGAGGGACAACTGTTACCGGACTTAGCACCTGTAATATTGAGAGGGGGACAACTGTTACCAGACAACACCTGTAATATTGAGTAGGGGGACAACTGTTACCAGACCTAACACCTGTAATATTGAGAGGGGGACAACTGTTACCAGACTTAACACCTGTAATATTGAGAGGAGGACAATTGTTACCAGACCTAACACCTGGCACATTGAAAGGGGGACAACTGTTACCAGACTTAACACCTGTAATATTGAGAGGGGGACAACTGTTACCGGACCTGAAACATGGAAAGACCCCGGCAGTTAAATCATAAAAGAGATTAAGAACCGCAGCATAGCTGGAACAGCACCAACATTCCCAGCAGCCAGTGGCCCGCCAAGAAGTCCATTTACGTGGGTGGGGGAGCTTTTATTACTAGGCCTACACTTATTCCGACTGGGAATTTTAATGGAATTTTTAGTGTGTTTACTGGTACACCTTTTTAATATCAAATCTTAAAATTTAAATAATTCATTCGGCCCTCTCTATTATATTCGACCAGTGGCGTGACGTGGAGTGTTGCTAGGGTAAGCAGAGCCTGTTAAAACTGTACGTGTGATATGTTATCCCCCAAATGATCCCCATTTGACCAATAATATATTTGATCTGCACTACATACCTACACTATGGGAAATGTATTCACGTTGATATCTGACTTATGAGTCGTACTGAGTGAAGAGAACATTGCTACGCGCAAAAACACTGAATGTTTATCTTCTTTCAATATAAAACCTTGTAGTGATCGTATAGTGGGTTAAATTAATTAAAGAAATCATATATTTTATTTTAGCAATGCACTCGATACACGTCACGCGTCTTATTTAGTGTGAGAGTGGCCGTCAACAGATTTAAGGAGAATTACCATATCCCCTGCTTAGCCGTAATATAATATAAATACTACGTGCTATCACGCCTGATTATCTTTTTTATTCTAATTATATCTGCGGCGACTAACCTAGCGACTAACGCAAGGTGTCGTTTAAAGGTTCACAAAATATGACACCCCAGAATTCACCTGGGAGCGTCCTTGGCCGTAGCCCGGTAAGACCAGAGTAATGAGTCTCCTACTCGACTCTCAACAGATACTATATTTTAAAATTTGGAAAAAATACTCACATTGGTCCAGAAGATCCAACATGGACGAACCTAACTGTCCCCCGGACCTTTAGCGCGGTCCGAGACAAGGGAAGAAAGCCACCCCTCCTTAATAGCTTTTAGGACTCTATTGTTTGTTGGCGGCGACTCTCACAATTTCCTGGTTAACAGGTTATTGACCCTCCAATACCCCGTTACTGCCTACAGGGTTGCTAATACATCTTATTTTCTAACGCACATAAATAATTGCATCAACATATCACAGGTACAATTTAAGTCTACCCCAGGAAAAACTCCAAGACACGCTACTGAATTCGACCCCATTTTCATCGCTCTATATTATAATTTTACATCATTTTCGGTCGAGAATGAACCCAGATCTCCAGAGTCAAGAAGGTACACCAGCCGTGAAGATAGAAACAATATGAGCCCTTTAAGGTGCGTCGTGTCGGAGAATAAACCGGGCTCTCCCGAGTAATTCAGCAAAGCCAACCGTGAGAAAAGAAACAGTATAAGGAGCCCTTCACAGAGGGTCGTGTAAGGGAATGGTGACCCCATTAAAGGTCTGCACATGCTGTACCTAGCACTGCACACCCACTCTCTCCGTGGCGTGACCAGCCCGGGGCACGAACCAGCAATCAATGAACCAGGGTCTCGCCGAGCGGGTTCAGACAGGCACACAAGGACGGCTTTAGGGGGGGCCTTGTAGTGGCATAGCGGCGCTGGGCGGAGTCCCACCAAGGTATAAAGTCTTGCCATGGTTAGGACTCACAAATACGTGGTGCTACAGTCCAATTTTCACATGAAGAGCCTTATCTGACAGCTATAAAAGCTATTAGATGTACTTCCACATATACACACTTTAAGTCATGTGATTTGCAACCGTCACTTTTGATAGACATTATTATATAAGGCATTCCTATAAAATAACACTAATAAAATAGTAATAAGTTATCAATGTTGACCACAACAACAAAAAAGTGTACTTTCTAAAAGGACCTTTATATCCACACAGCTACGCCAATTATGTTTACTATGGTTGGACTTAGTTTATAACGTCATGGTTAACAACGGCCGCCTGCTCTAACGCGCTACTCTCGCAATAAACTAGAAAACCGATGACGTAAAGATCGAGGTTCGAATCCCGGTCGGATGTATTAAAGGGAGGGGTTCCAAAATTGTTTTCCACCCTCCTTCCCCACAAATGCGGGCACATTTCCTCTAAATATAACCTTCCTCATCCCTAACACAATTAGTTTAATTAGCACGTACAACCTGAACAGCTGGTAAGACACAATTCTAAGCGAGACGTGTTGTTTCAAGCCGATTAACGTAAGTAAATTGCGAGTAAGGACTTTAGAATGTATGGCCAGTTACAACCGACTACTTCAAATTAACGACAGACATGTTTGCTGCCAAATATATGTTTCAGACCCTAAGTTGATTATTTCTAAATTACTCTCTATTCATGGACTATATCACCATCACAATATTGTATCCGTACTACCTCTACAAGTGCCGTGCAATAAACATCAAACCAAAGTTACAATCGTCTAATTGGTCTCTAGCTACTCCTTTCCTTAATCCTGAGTGACCACTCGACCAGATTGCCCAAACTAGGAGTGAGTATCTAGGAAGAGCGTATAGCCCAAACGGGAGTAAGATGCGGTGCAAAATAAAAATAATATCTAGGAAGTGGTGACATTGCACATTTGTTGTCAAAACTAAGGCCACGGTCTTGAGAAACTTTATATTTAAAAGGAGAAGCGATTCCTCTCAACAATGATACCCAGAGACGACCTAATAGATTTTCATCACTTATAAAAAAAACACCTTATACATACATGGTGACCAGAAATTTCAAAGGAGAAGCCGCAGTTTAATTAAAACTATTCCTTTCGACAGCTATTTATAGAATTTTACCAAACCCATTTTAATTATTTTTTTTCGTTTGAAAAAAAAAAGTAGTTACTTCGTTAGTTATCAAATCAAAGTTAGTAAATTTTCAATTACTAAGCTGAACTATATAATGTGTAATTAACGTTAGTCTGTGAATGAATGGATGCTGTTAAAGTGGCGTTCGCGATGTCATACAAAAAGGGTGTTTGAGATTATATATATATAATTTTAAATAACTTGCTTGAGCTATATATTTGCACAAAAATCACAAAACGTCTGAACCGAGGTTGGACAAGTAATAAAGTTGACTTAGGCTGGGTTCAAAAACCGTGTGTACCTTGAATTTCATAGGAATCCCGTTTTATAAAATACAAACATATCTTTTGGTGCTTAAAATTGATCACATTTTACTATATTGTTACTTTTTAGTGTTCAAATTATAGGTAATGATAATATCTTTTAAATGTAACAACCACAGATAACATGCCCTTGACGTTTTAATACGTGAAAGTAGATCCATAATTTTTTTCTGTCGGATAACGGGCTTCCCATGAAAATGGTATTGTATAGTTAACTTTACCAATATTGTGTGTTCCCTATATATCTTAAATACTTCAATATGTTCCCCTCCCTCAATTTTTTTCAATTAACTATGATTGATACCGCGATCGAACGGGTTGCGCATACATATTACAATAAAGTTACAGTTTAACCAACAAATCCTTGCAAAAACTAACTACCAGGGCTGTGGGAAAAAGTGTTGATACTTTACTAAAATCAATATTTTACTTTCGATATGATCAATACTTTATTATACTCGATATTTTTGTTTTGATACTTTTACTCATATTTAATCACACCCCAGTTTTGGTTGGTTATCCTAAAAAACAAAGTTTATGTATTATTTTGAAATATTTTTAAAGCCACATAGGACGGCTATATCTTTATTTCTTATAATTCAATTTGATCTCAGAGCAGTGACATTTGCCGTGGAACGTCAATTAAAATAAGTTATTCTTGCATTTTCATGAATATTTTAAATTACAAAAACTAAAAATCAAATATTTTAAATTCTATTGGTACCTGTTGATACCTTTTCCCTCCATCGCGGCGTAAACCATATTTTGAAATAACAAACCGCTTCTTAAAGAAAGCGGGATTCTTGGACGTCTGCAAAGCCCCACAGAGCTCCCCCGATAAGCGGCCACCTTAACATCAAATGTTGAATGAATAGTTTATATACAATAGAAGAAAGTATAGGAACGATTTATATGAACACGTCAGAGAAGAAAATACGATATGGCCATCACAAAGAAAATAACAAATATCACAATTCACTCGTCAGTCACCGGACAAAAGAATAAAACAGTTCACATTTTACATTGATACCACTGGACAAAGAGGTGATGGTTGCCTATAAAAGAAAATCGGTCGTAACCGCCCAATCTCTTGCCCAGAATTCGTTCCAACACAATTCTTGGGAAAGAGGTGTGTAACGCGAAAAGCAATCAGCTGAAAGAAGAAACCAATAAAGAGCAGTTGGAAATAGTAAAGTTTGACAAGGACAAGGAGGAGGTTAGCAAAAGACGAACACGGATATTTCGTTATTCGCCTGGTTTTGCATCCCATGAAAGATAATTTAAAACTTTTTTTTTTCATATTGTGTATTATTAACCGTGCATGCTATACCAATGTAACTACACTTGTGGCGTATGTATAAGGAAGATAGAATTTAGGGAAAACGCACATGCGTTTGCGTAAAGGGAAAGTGGGGGGAAGGGGGTGGTAACAAAAAAAACCTCAGTGAACCCGGCTGGTATTTTGTTACGTTCCAACTTCTCTGCTATACCGTAACTGTCATAGATATGTATTAATAAATTGACACATTAACTTGCGTTTCTTCTTAGGGTTGGTTAACTAAACTGGAGTATTATACCAACAATTTAATAGTTTAAGAGTATTTATTACCAAACACTCAACTCAAAAACTGGATAGAGTTTCCTCGTTCCAAACATGATAAAGAGACTCCCAAAGGAACATTCTAGAAGCTACCCCCACTTACCAATCTTACACCAATCAAAGCCTTTCCTTGGCCCCTGGTGGGAGGCCATCTCTGTTGGAGGGGGGAGGGGGGTAACTAGTCTTCACCGCCGACATAGAGCGAAATACTTCCTATCTTAAACTAAGCCACCAACAAAGTTGTGCCGCTAATTGGTCCCCTTCCCTTTCTTGTGAGCTGCAGCCACCTTTTTCTCCAGCAGTCACCTTACATATTCATCCTGTCGATACTTATTAGAAATATATTCATTACAATGAATTTAGCTCATCAGTTCGAACTTGGACCTTCCCATCACTGGCAAACCACCCATACAAGACGAGACTTGTGCCTTTGTTCGTGTGAGCTTCAGTGCAAGTCTCGGGATGACCCATCATGAGGTTAGTTAGATCCGATTGGGTACCAACACTAGTCGCAGCGCTGTCTGAGGCGTTAGACTCGCATTGCACAGGCTCACTGTTGACGGGGAAGCCAGGGTTCGAATCCCAGGTGGGTGTACTAAAAGAGGTTTTACAGACGTGACTTAAACAGGAGACTTGACAATGTAATTTTCATATGAGAGTGTATTTCTTTCAAGTCAACACTTTCCAGTGTCACTGGTTGGGGATCGAATCCCGGCAATCTGAGCTCACCAACTCCTGGCGGTGACAGGTAAATACACCAGAGATAGTACCTAACGCACCCTCACAGTTTTCAACAATATGACACTTTATAAAATTCATAACAACCAGTTTGAAAGCGCGTTCCACCATCACGGGTAGTAACTCCTCTCACCCATCTCGCAGTTACCAGATATTACCCAAAACGATGTGTTCCATCGTTTCACTTTTTCCTTCTTATAGTTTTAAACATATAGTTAAATTTGAAGTGGATATATACGGGATATGGATATATAATCAATCACCGCGTCTTAGCACCTGTTGAGGTTACACGAAAATATGATAATCACTCTAAAGGGTTATGGATGAGGAAGGAAACATTTTAGAGGTTACACCTGCATTTGGATGGAAAGAGAGTGTAAAACCACCCTCTGTAGACACGATCAGGGTTCAAACCTCGATTCACCCCCCCATGATGTAGCACTTGTTGGTATAAAGTCCATTTAGACTTGTCAAGTTTTGAAGCGAGGATTTTTTTACATTTCCATGTTCAGCTCGGTGACCATTAGATTTGTGGCCGATGTCACTTGTTGGTGGTGTTGCTCGTAACGGTGTAATGTTTCCGGGGACACCAATATCATATTTTTCGTGTATTCCATTATCTACTTGTTGAATAATCAACTTTTTTATTTTATTTACTTATTTAAGGTATTTAACGTGCACTTTCGGAACCAAGTGATTATATCAGCACACAAGAATTTCTATGAGCTAGAGCGAAAGGGCCTACTAATTTAGCCGGGAAAGGTATTCTCACATTCCTTCTAGGGTTATTTCACATGCCACAATCGACACAGGAATGACAGCCAGTCAACAGCTGGCTAGTCTAACACGAGAGTGACACGCCTTAGACCATTCGGTCATTGAAGCGGGTAGTATAAAAATTAATATACTTACTTTCACGTATTTATACGTCAATTCATGTGATCTGAAGATGCTAGAATTTATATATATTATTATTATCAATACCTATAAAACAACACTAATTATATAGTAATATTATTATTATGTTATTAGTTCTGACTAAAAAAAACCTTTCTATGAAAAGTGGACTGTATCTATACCTATACCCTACCCCATCCTTCCCCTACGGTAAGTCACCAAGATGAATGTGAGACCCGTACGAACGTTGGGTTGTTCAAGTAATGGCTGACGGGAGAGTACTTCCACGACGGCTACAGTTGATAGTTGGTCGTTTAAGTCCTGAGCGATTGCTATCGTAACACACACACAAAAAGACTTTATCCCTTCGCCACCAACATAAGACATTCTGTAACGAGAACTTAATAATACAAAATAAACGTTTATGACACATTCAGAGACGATGGAGGGATAGGGGAGGGGGGAGGGGAGTTTGTTAGGGGAGACCACGTACTGCGGACTCTAATCCGACGACACTTACTGATGATTAGAAAAACATTCGCTTGGAAAAGTCCAACACATAAAAAAAATTAAGTCGTCGTTTTTGGGATCGGGAGAAGATTATCCTCCTCCTCCCCTTAAACATAAGTTTAGATTGAGCAGTAAAAAATTGAAGCTATTTTAATGAACTTTTTATAAACTTTTAAGGCAGTCATAAGCTCTTCCAGAAAGAGTTGACTTTTTACTTTGGATTGATCTAGAAGAGTATGAAGGTTATTACTATCCTATGTATCTTTTATTTTCTCAAAGTACAGCTAGAGTAAGAAAGTAATCAGCCATGTTAATAGTTAATAAAGTATTTTTTAGCACCGCGTTTAACTACCGGTTCGGATTACATGCATAAGCCTACGCACTTATTACATTAACGAGTTAAAAGTACGGCTGAATTTAAAAGAAGTGTATCTGCATTTGCTTAGAGGGAGAGTGGAAAACCTAATTAGGGAAAAACTCCCTTAGTACACCCGACCAGGATTCTAACTCCAATCTCCCTGTCATCGGTAGTTTAAGTTAGCGCAAGAGCAACGCCTTAAACAATGCAACCACCGAAGCAGGTTTTTGCTTCTTTATACCTTGACTATTGACATTTCAATTGTAGGTAAATGCTGTACTTTAAACCTCTACCGTAAAAAAAAAAAAAATTGGGATGTATAAAAAAAATCTTAAGTTTTGTAATCAATCACCTGACTCAAATTTGAGCAATAAATACACACTTCTATACTAGGAGGGTGTATATTTTTATATTTCCAGCTTCATGTATTTATTATGTTAACTTGGTACCAAACATGATATAATTAAGCTATTTCTTTATTTAAAAAAAGTATGTTTTGAACTAAAAGTTTATTTTGAAAAACTTTTAAACGATAGTGACATAAATAATTACCATAGATAGACAAACACCTTAAGGCGTTATAAACCTATACCCGAAGTATTAATGTTCCATCTCATCTGATATCTTTTAAAAGGTTTGCCGTCCTAATTATGTGTCATTAGTTTAAACATTTATTGATACGATTTGTTTAGTACATATAAGTCAACGTGTTAATATAATATCGTTTTTAGAGGAGTGCATTAACATAACGTGGAGAGAGGATGGAAAAACCACGTTTAATAATCACATACGGAAAACCGCTCCCAGTGTGCTCGGTCGAGATTAAATGTTGTTTTTTAAGATACCATATTTAAGAAAATTAATGTCTTTTAAAAACATTTAAAGACGTAATCTACTTTTTTTAAATTATATATTATCAAATACATCAGTCCATGCAGCCAAAGCTAGCTCAAGACCAAGTACACGATGAGTTTAAAACATGAAAAGTCATATCACTAAGGGTGCCGCCTCGGTAAGCGAAATATTGCCGCGCAGAGGTTCTGCTCTAGCGCAATATTTAATTTTATGACGCGTCGTTTCCAAACGTAGTTTACGCAAAAAAAAAAAAATCCTAAGATTCAAACAGGGACCTTTTTTCTTAACAGCCCTATATTTTGAGTTTTATTACTAAACAAACAACAAAAATGTGTGTAAATGTTATATTAGCTCATTTTCAACGACTTTTTTAAAACATTTGTGGAGCTACGAGACTAGGCTTGATGGAAAAGGGCTTTTAGATTTAGCTTTCCTTTCACAAATACAGTAATTTTTTAAAGGGCTCACAACATAGCATTGTAAGATATTTGCGAACAAGCAGCGAACTTTCCTCTCCTTGAGATAAGAAGTTTCGTAGTTTTCTTTCAAATCTTTCTTATAGACATTACAAAAGGTGGTTGTATATGAAGGGCGAAAGGGAGTATAAACTTAAAATAGAAAAATAGTGGCAGAAAACGATATATACTCGTACTATTGTATTTTTATATGGGTGTGAGAAGGCCACTTTTTAAATGCGAAGCGAATTCGAAGCGAATCTTGAAACTTGCAAAGAAAGTCGAAGTCGAAACTACTGGGATTTTTGTTGCTGTCACTTAACGCTACTTTTAATTTTTAAATTAATTATTTTTCTAGATCTTGTGAGTAACAAGGGCCAGGAAAATTTCCTTATTTGTTACCTAAGGATATTACCGAAGGATATTTGACCTTCGACTTCGACTTTTCGAAGCTTCACACATCATTACTATTTTAAGACATATCGCCTGACAACGCTTGATACTCGTTGACCGAAGGCTGTCATAGTAAAATTTAAAACTTTCAACCCTTTTGCGCGAGTCTGGCCAAAACCCACATATTGAGATGCGGGAATAGAAAAGTTTACTCTGCCTTTATGACACCGAGGAGAGTAAATCAGTTTAAACTTTTCCTTAGTCTCTCTCTATTTTTATATATATAGATGAATTAACGTCCGGGAGGCTGGGTAATGTGTTTGTTCTAGATTTGAGTTCGATTATATCAACACATTTATAAACTATCGGTTTGTTGAGAAAGTGCACGTTAAATATCTCAAATTTAAAAAAATATATAGTTTATATATATATATGTATATATATATTAATTTGAGGTATTTAACGTGCACTTTTTCAACAAACTGATTGATTATATCAGCACAGATTTATAAACTAACTTAAATCCAGAACAAACACAACACCCAGCCTCCCGGTCGTTAATTCATCACTGTGAAAGGGGAAAAACACATTTTACCAATAACAATTTTTTTATGCTGCCGGGAATCAAACAGTAGACTCTTAGCTCAGTAGGCAGACTCTCTACAAACTGAGTTAAGGTGTGTGCACTTTTGTAATATTGATTATGTAAAGAAGAGAGAGGCGGAAAAAACGTTTGTACCCTACCAAAGTGTTTTTAAGAAGTCTAACAAAAGGGCCCCCTTTTCTCAAGAGCACGGATTCCTCGTCGGAGGTTTGAAGAGCACTCGACCCCAAGGTCAGAATACAATCAATGAGTATGTCGATGGTCCTCTCTCATCCACTCTTCACGTCCGATTGTGACGAGAGAGACGATTCGGTAGGTCTGAAGATGTTGGCGCACTTCCTTGAAATGTCACCTTCATCCCGATTCCTTGTGTCGGGATCACAATCAACATTACGTCCACGTAACGTAATATTTCCACCGGTGTTTTGATATGAAGCCCAAACCGATGCAGTTAATTTAACGTACAATTAAAAACTTACTTAACTTAATAAGGTGGATGACCTGGTGGTCTAGGGGTAAGGTGTCGAAATTCTGTGTTGGGGGTCCGAGGTTCAATCCTCGGTCCCGGCACAGATTTATCTGATTACCAAACCCTTCCTTCACCTCTGACAAGACGTGTATTAATCACAACTTGTGAATGTGTGGAATGCCAGGCCTCCACCGTGGTTCGGATCCCACGTTAAACTGTAGGTCCTTCATTTTATCTCACAATCACCCTACCATTACACATTAGCGTAAGTGCGTATGACCTGAATGGGTAGTAAGACGCGATGCTAATAGTAATCAACTTAATAAGAGTTTCCAAGGAAATACGTTTTTCACGTTACGTGAACATGAAGTGAAGGGTATCACGTGTTCTAGCCAGCCAATCATGTCACGTTCCACGTCAATAGGGCTATTTAGTACTTCATTTGTTAGTTTATTGTATGAAGACAACTTATTTTGTGTAGTTTGTCCGCATCTCGCAAACTTTATAGCGTCGTAGCCTCTTTTTACACTTTATTCTGTACATCAGGTAAAGCTTCAATTGCGAGTACGTACTTATTATTACCTAATCAATCCTAAATATTTTTTTTTCATTTTAGTGAACAATTTGTTTTCAAACAGTCCAAATTCGATGTTTGTGTTTTGCTCGAGTTGTTAAGTCACGTTTCGTAAATCTTGATCTCACACAAGTATTTTACTAATCTGAATCTCGGTTCGAAACCCGAATCTCGAATCCAAAACTTGTAAAATAAATTATGAACATAATAGAAAATAGGAGTATTACAAAATAAAATAAAATAAAATAGATATTGTAACTAAATGTTAACACTATTTGTTGCTAAAATGCATTTATTACAACATTCATAAGTGTTGAAATAATGGTACGGGGTCTGGTTGTTAAGTTTTTCCAATAAGTTTTTGGGGGCTGGACCACCAAATGAGCAATATTGGATCTCTTAAACCAATTACAATTATTATTTTTGGCACCACGTCTTACTACCCGTTCGGGTTGTTCGCCTATGTATTAATTACACTAATGGTTTAGGGGTTAGGAAGGTTGAATTTAGATTAATTGCGCCCACATTTGCGTGGAAGAAGAGTGGGAAAATGTTAAGGGGAAAATCCTCAGTGCACCCAACCGAGATCGAACCTCGATCTCCTTGTCTTTGGCAGTCTAATGCAATAAGAGAGTCGCGCGTTAGACCACGCGGCTACTGAAGCAAGTAAATTACAATTCAAAATATATTTTCTCGAATCCTTGAACCTCAAATAGTCTTTCCCGTGCCAGAGAGACTCCGGGGGTTCCGTGCTATAGGTCAGGCTTTCTGGGGTTACCTAGAGGTGCTCGGGGTGGCCCTACGGACTGATATGCCTCCGTTTGACTACTTTCCTTATAAGTAGTACACAGGGCTGGGCTCCCAAACCCACGTCACGGACTGCGGCCTCGTGGGATTGTTTGCGGGCTCACGGGCCCGGGGTCTGTGGCGGCGGCCCAGAAATGGGTTGGACTCTTTGGGGCAGTTAAGTTTAACCACCCACGANCCGGCTTTAGGCCCGGGCTCCTTGAGGTGCCGCGCTATAGGTCGAGCCCTTGGGGTTTTGGGCCGGCTGGCCCGGGCCTCATTCTTCGTGCGGTCAGCCATTTTAGAGCTCCAGTGCTAACCTGGACAATTAGTAGAGTGCATGGGCGCCTCCACTCGTACGCACGAGGTGTGGGAGATTACTTTCCCACGCACAATGGACGTGATCCCATTCCCATAGACACGGGAAAGAGTGGAGACCGCTTGCCTCCCTCCGGCGGTTGCTTCTGTGAGCGGAAGTAAATAGCTCCAGTTACCACCCTGGACAGGTGGGGGGGCACGTGGTCCCTCTGTGTCGGTCCAACCAGTGAGTGACTGAAAGGGGAGGAGTTAATTCTCGCCTCCCTGGGTATCCGGCCTGAACCGGATCATCTCACCCTTCTGGGTGGGGGGTTGGAGCTTTTTAGGTACCTACCTAGAAACTGGCCTGGGCCTAGATGTCCAGGGGTGGATGGCACATTTGCCATTGCACGTTGTCCGACATATCCTTAAGGATTCACGGTTCAAATCCTTAATATTAGCACCTTAGTAATTTTTTTTAAAGTGAAACTTACACAAAAAGTGTAGGAACAAGACAGGATGGGGAGGTGGCTACATTCAATACATAATTTATCTACAGACACAAATTGGAAGGTTTTTTTTTGCTCCACGTCTTACTACCCACAGCCTAAACGCATTCACTACACTAATTGAGTAGGGCCAGCTTCGGTGGCCGAACGATCTCAGGTGTCACAATCGTGTTAGGCTGGCCTGCTGATGACGGGGAGATCGGAGTTCAAATACCAGTCGAAGTCTACTGAGGGTGGTTTTCCCTTAAATGGTTTCCCACTCTCCTTCCAAGCAAATGCAGGTAGATCACCTATAAAATGTTTTCTTCCTCAAACCGATCCCATTTTACTAACTATCATTAATGCGTGTAAACCGAACAGGTAGTAAGACGCGGTGATTAAAAAAAAATAGTAGGGATTAGTTCGAGTCAGAGAAAATGAGGCCGCATTCGCATGGAAGAGCGAGAAGTAATTTAAGGGGGACAAACTCATTTCAGTACACACGACCGGTATCGGAACCGACGAACCAGACCAGAAGACGTTGAAATTGAGTTAACCTTTCTCCCCGGCTTGGGTACGTACCAAAAGATGGTACGATAATCCGACCACGAGTCGTCGTAGCTGTGTTTCTGATTGGGTCCAGGCAAGGGATGATCTCTGACTCGTTATTTTCATCACAGATTCTGCTTTAAAACAAAGAGCGATGAATGAGACAGGAAACATGACCATCTTTTGATTGCTCAGGGGTAAGCGCATTTGCACTATAAGACGACTTTCGTGTCAAGGTGTCCATTTTCAACATGTTTGAATGAAGTAAGTTTGTTTTGAATCACAAATACATAACATGATTATTTTTAGTCACCACGGCTTACTACCCGTTCGGGTTATACGCCTACGTATCACTAATTACTCTAGAGTGTTAAGGATGAGGAAGTTTCTTTTATCATCTGTTCAAGTTAAACATATGCATGATAATTACTTTAATGGGGTAGGTATGAGGAAGGAAGCATTTTAGAGGTAGGCTACCCGCATGTGCGTGGAAAGAGAAACGGAAAGTGTTTAATAAAAATCACTATCAGAAGACACAATCGAGATTCGAACTCTGACTTCCCCGTTATCAGCAGGCCAATCTAACACAAGAGTGACGCCTTTGACAATTTGGGCATTGAAGCGAGCTATAAGTAAGGTTGTATAAGAGGAAGTGTACCCACATTTACGTGAAGGGAGAAGGAAAAAAAGATCCTCAGTGCATCCGAATGGGATTCGAACCCCCATCTCTCCATCAACGGCAGTCCAATCTAATGCTAGAGTAACGCCTTAGATCATTCGACCACCTAAGCGGGTAAGCTAATGTTACATTCAAGGTATTAGCGATTTTTTTTAATTTCCAAGCGTAATTTGAAGGAAAACAATTTTAGGCACCAGTAAGTAACTTATCAATATGAAGCAGAAAACAATGTTTGCTAGTTTTATTTTTTACCAAACCCTGGCCCAGAGTCGAAATGAAGACGATTACAGGCTACATGGGCAACATGATTGAACTTCCTAGACAATTCCAACTTTGTTCTGGATATGAAAACGCCCGAAATAGCTGCGGGCGGGCAAGACGTATCACGCGCCGCTCAACCCAGCACTAGCCGAACGGCGAGTTCGCATGGCAGCGGGACGGTTGAACGGATAAAGAAGGGGAGGAAAGAAAATTAATGGCTCAGAAGTGGAGCAGTCACGCGACCCCACTGCGACTTGAAATGTTGCGAAGAGAGGGAGGGGG
>CABFVZ010000600.1:20517-41777 GCA_902151445.1 Timema monikensis | reverse complement strand
AGGACCTACAGTTTAACGTGGGATCCGAACCACGGTGGAGGCCTGGCATTCCCCACATTCACTAGTTGTGATTAATACACGTCTTGTCAGAGGTGAAGGAAGGGTTTGGTAATCAGGTAAATCTGTGCCGGGACCGAGGATTGAACCCCGGACCCCACCACCGAAGTCCGACACCTTACCCCTAGATCACCAGATCACCTTACCCTTTTAAAGTGATGAATTAATGGCTCAGGGCTGTTTGTTGGACCCGTTCAAGAATTAGGCTAGTTATTTTTTTAAGTAGTTTGCTGATATAATCAGTAGATTCATAAATATCGCCTTAAATACAATAAAAATAAATGGTACGTAGCACCGCAGAGACTTTCTCGCTCCTTGTCAAAAAGTTGAGGTATTTACTTTGAAAAAATGTATCATTTCTGTTCACTAACGATCATCATCATCATCATCATCAATTGTTTCCAGCCTGTGGCTGGGTCAGTGTAGTAAAATGCCACCATCTTCCTCTATCCTTCCACCACTCTTTAATTGCTTCTATTCTTTTCCTCTCACTTGAACACGTTGTCGTCTACTCCTCCCATCTCTTTCTTGGTCTCCCTTGCTGTATTTTTCCTACATACTTCACCTTTATAATTTTATTTGGTATTCTTTCTTTCTTCGATCTCATTCACCAAATAACATAACAATCAATTTCCCAGACTTAATTTAAAAATATAATTGCCAATATCTCAAATAATAATGGTTAGAAAATATATATTTATATTTCAGATAAAAGTTTTTAATTTTACTACAACTTAAAACCTTGACTAGAGAAGAATATACTGTGTATGTGTGTGTGTGTGTGTGTGTGTGTGTATATGTATATATATACATATCTCCCTCTCCCTCTTTATCATTTTCTCTCTTGCTCTATCACTGTCTTTATCTTCCTCTCTTGCTCTATCACTGTTTCTATCTTCCTCTCTTGCTCTATCACTGTCTTTATGTTTCTCTCTTGCTCTTCTCTTGCTCTATCACTTCCTATCTGTTTTTTCTATCACTTTCTCTCTTTATATGTGGCTCTTTTACTTTCTCTTTCTTTCTTTATTACTTTCCCTCACTTTCACTCTTGCTCACTCTCTCTCCTGCACTAGCGCGGATGCGTTTCTTATAACCACCTTCCTCATCCCTGGCCTCATAAATTAATCCGTTAGATAACCCTCACATCAAAACGAATGAACTAAGAAAGAGCATTGAAGAGGCTATCGATAGTGCCCCTATTGGAATGGTCTGACTTGATTTTAACGGCGACCCTCGTTATTTGTTACGCGACAGTGCGGGTGGAGTCATTTGGTTTACTGCGGTCTATACGCCGCGCCGTGCGAATATTTTTAATTCCGTATTCGAACCTCACTCTAATAGATAATTCAAACTTTCAGTCCTGAGATTGACAATCTGACCATCAGTATTTACAACCAGACCGTACACGGTCAGTCTTCGTATCATTATTTTTATCATTCTCAGCTCCTTCAAGCAACGTGCAACAACATGGATGATAAGAAAAAGTTGTGTGTGTAGTCTCTGTTTACTACTGAGACTGACAGTAATACTGACAAGCGCGCGTGCACACACAGTCAGCACTACTGTCAGTCTCTTCCACCACTTTGCAAGACTGATGGACTGAGACTGATGTGATCAGAAAATTTAGGATGTCATCAGTAGATTCCTAAGTCCATCCATCAGTCCATCAGTACTGCCCTAGTAGCAAACAGAGAATGAACACGCCCCTTTTCTTATCAACCATGTTGTTGCACGTTGCATACAGGAGCTGAGACTGATAAAAATAATGATACGAAGACTGACCGTGTACTGTCTGGTTGTAAATACTGATGCATATTGACAGTCTTGGAAATGACATTCTGACTGATCGAGTAGGGGCCCTATTAAGAGAGTGGCTCATGTTGAGATAAATTTCGAAATTTTAGTATTATTTTTAACCTCGAGTCTTTATTTTATCTAGTACGTCCATTCTGCTGTTCCCAGCACATGAGAAAATTCTGTTTATTCTTCCCAAAGGTGATTTTACTGTATGTGTAGATGTACCTTCAAACCCTAGTAATAATAATAATATCAATTGTATAATTTTGGTAAAAAGAACTTATCTGACACTTATGAAAGCTACGAAAAACTTCTATAATATGTTGATAAGTCAAGTCATTGATATGCGGCTTTAAATTTTAATAAACATCATCAATAACAGATGAAGTAAAATTAATGTGAAAATTAAATTTATCGTTTTTTAAGGGGAAAAATGTTTGTATTTTCTAACGGTTCATTAGTATCAGATTCATACAAAGTAATTATACGGTAACTACACATATTTTATAAGTTCTTTCAGAAGAGGGAAGGAGGGAGAGGGAGAGAGAGAGGAGAGAGAGGAAAGAGGAAAGAAGAGCAAGAAGAGGAAAATAGAAAAGGAAAAAGAAAGCAGAAGGAAAATAAAAGAGAGAGAGGGAGAGAAAAAAGGAAAGATTAAGATTATTATTATTATTATCATTAGCACCGCATCTTACTACCCGTTCGGGTTATACGCACTTACGCTAATGTGTAATGGTAGGGTGATTGTGAGATGAAATAGAGGACCTACAGTTTAACGTGGGATCCGAACCACGGTGGAGGCCTGGCATTCCCCACATTCACAAGATGTCTTGTCAGAGGTGAAGGAAGGGTTTGGTAATCAGATAAATCTGTGCCGGGACCGAGGACTGAACCCCGGATACCTAGGACAGAATTCCGACACCTTACCCCTAGAACACCAGGTCATCAACGAAATAGAATAATAGAAGAGTGGAATACTATAAAAACCGTATCGAATCGTGTTCTTGCACATTAGTTCAGAACTAATATTTTATATGGCCTTTTTTCCAAGCTATAAAAGTACATTTATTTATTTTATAATGTTTGGTGGACAGTTATAACAAGATAAAAGTGTGAATATAATACGTTCAATTTTATTATTTCATCCACTAGAGTATCTCTTGTTGACATAACTACGAATGTTTATTTTTTCTTTCAATTAGATACGAAAAAGCAAATTATAGGCCTACAGTGATCTGTAGAGGAATATTAGAAGAGTTTGTAAACTCTTTTTATTGATATTAAAGTTTGTTTTATTAAGGACATAATAACTATCTCCACAGAGGTTAACATTAATGACACCCACATCGGTGGCCGCATGGTATAAGGTGAAGACTAGACTGCCGTGGTTCTATACCGGTCAAGTGTACTTAGGCGGGTTTTCCCCCCTAAATGGTTTCCCACTCTCTGTCCACGCAAATGCAGGCACACCTCCTATACATCCAACCTTCCTCGTACCTAACTCATTAGCGTAATTAGTATGCAGGCGTATAGCCCAAACGGGTAGTAAGACGCGCTGATATAAAAACAAAATACAAATTAAACATTATTGACTTGCGACCAATGTTTGGAATATAAATCTTCTGCTAGCTGTCAGTTACCACCCCTCCTACGCTGTATATATATTGACTGAAGAGTATAAGCCGGAGAGGGGAAGATAGAATAGTTCACTAAAAGCTCCTGTTGTTACGGGTGAGGTGATACGCGACAACTAGAGGGGACGGCCAGACTGGACGAGCGCCTAAAAAATAAAATAGATCATTATTATTAGCGTCTTACTACCCGTTCGGGTTATATGCACTTAAACGCTAATGTGTAATGGTAGGGTGATTGTGAGATGAAATGAAGGACCTACAGTTTAACGTGGAATCCGAACCACGGTGGCGGCCTGGCATTCCCCACATTCACATGATGTATTGTCAGAGGTTTGGAAATCAGATAAATCTGTGCCGGGACCGAGGATTGAACCCCGGCCGCCAGCACAGAAGTCTGACACCTTACCCCTAGACCACCAGGTCACCAAAAATAGAACACATTGGTTGTAATGAGAGGTGGCCAGACTAGAGCACGCGCTCGAGCCAGTACACAGTACAGTCTAGTTTACAGGCGCTAGGCAATATTATTGTATGTTGGTTCATTGAGTGCTAGGGAAACTTCTTATTTTGACATTTTTATTATTATCATTAGGTTTAGCAGACTTGCTACTAACGGTCTAATTTAATTGGTAAGACAATAAACCATATATATAGACATACGTAAAAGTTATATGTTAAAATTCTTCCAATATTATAATCAAAGTAGGCCTTTACAAATAAGAATCACCATTAGCGCGGACAGAGGATGGGAAAACCACAACAATAAATCACTTGTCAAAAACCACCCACAGTTCACTGAGCCAAGATTCGAGCCTTTGCCTCCTCGTCAACAACTATCGAGAGCTACAGTATACCCATGGCTTCTTGGGTGCTGACTTCTGAGAGTTAACATTTAGGTATATACCTAAGTGTTAGACCTTCAGAAGTGACAGCTGCTAAACACATGTTTTTGCAGATCATATGGTTCGGTGTAGGGATACATAATTTGGTCTGGTAACTTTTCAAAACTTTCATTTGTCAGCTGTCAGTCAGCACCAAAGAAGCTATGGGGCTAGTGTAGCTGCTAATCACGCGCTCGCCAGTTTGCCCACCCAGTCGCTCACTCGCTCGCACGCTTGTCAGTTTGGCCGAACCCGAGGAAACAAATATCAAGGCGGATGTGCCGCGTTACAGGGGAAACTTGGTGGATATATTGATAGACTGGGCTCAAATGATCTCCACGCGAAAAGTACAGTGTGTTAACGTTACGGCCACACGCCTTCAGCCGACATTCAACACTTATGTTTTTACTTTTTCGTGTTAGGAGAAAGTATTATAATCTTGAAAATTTTCCACCTCGAAATTTTGATGTTATTTTCCCTAAAAATGTATCTTTACTTAGATGCACTCAATGGATAGTATAAGACAGCAAAAACATTATCTCCAACGTCACTTCTAATTTGAAAAGTGATATTCTCACACCCCTACAAATACAGCGGAACCTGACTAATTCGAACTACCGTATTTCAAAATTGTCTTTGATTCAAATTTGTCGGCCAGTCCCATGAATTTTGTATTAAAACAATATTTAAAAATCCTGGATGGTTCGAACTTTGTTTTGGTTAGTTCGAACTTTTCGTAAGTTGTAATGCATTGTGTAGTATTGTTTTGCTACTTATAGTTGCGGTGCCGTGTTGTTCTATTTTTAGAAACAGGGGTGGCGATGTTGGAATGCAGTCAGTACCCTTCTTCACGACCCTATCTCACTCCTGCACTCACCCATACGTCTTTGTTTACACGTACAGTTCTGTACTCCTTTAGTCAAGGTCAAATCTCTCTAGCGGTTACGTGCGCTGTTCTTAATGATTTTGTCGTAGCGATATTCTTGTGACGTGCGAGTTTATTTTGTCTTATTGTTTAGTTTTAGTTTTGTTTAGTACATACTGTACAGTAGTGTGTGTGTGTGTCATCATGTCAATGCCACCTTCCTATAAATAATTAACTTTGACCTAAAAAGTAGCAGTGATAAAGGAAGTGGAAAATGGAATTCCTTTTAAGAAACTTATTTAATTCCAGGGATTTCCTGGTTCCTTCAAGTTCGAATTATCCAGGTTCCACTGTATAAATAATATTTTAACTGCGCAATGAACAACACAATATTATGTACATGATTTAATAGCTTATCTTGAATAATAAGATAGTAAACTCAAGGTAGAACGCGTCGATGGACACGCGGTTTAAATGTCAAGCTAATCTAGTGTGGTTTTTCAATGACGGTGAGGTGGGGTTCGAATTTTAGCTGTATATAATGGGGATGCTTTTTTTTTTACCTAAATGGTTTCACACTCTACCTACACGTCAATCCGGATAAATTCCCTCAAAATTATATATATTTTGGTTCCTACACCATTAGTTCAATACTTTGAAAAATTACACCTGGGCACGGGGATCAAACCCAGGTCCTTTGGTTTGGCACGCCAATGCTCTACCACTAATCTCTTCATGATTCGTCCTGTGCTCGGGGTAATTATTCACTCACAGTTTAAGGCAGAGTCTGTGATGGACATGTGGAAATCATCGGCCAACAAAGAGCTATCATTTCCATCTTCTAAGCTTTGTTAGTCATGAAAAATTAATACTATGCGAGCTTTTGTTTATCCTTCTGTTAGTGTTAAAATGAAAATAACTTGGAAGGGTGGTTAAAAAAAATTATTAGTTGCAAAAAAAATAAGTTTTTATAAAGTTTCAGATTACTTCGAAGCTCCTGGCTCCTCGACAACTTCACCGAGCCAAGGACGCGAGAGTCACAAGAAGTGGTACGTGTGTCGAGCTGGGGGCGGAGGAAAGTTCGCGAGGTCAGGTCAATATTTCAGACCCCTGGGCTCTAGCCCAGGTGAAGGCGTTCCCAAAGGGGTCACATATCCTCGTCCCAATCGTCACTCCCTCCACCACCTGAACAATGTCTCGTCCCTGTCACATCCGCAGATAGAGTTACTGTTTTACGCAAGACAACGACGATAAAAAAAAAAGCCGTACCCAAGACAGAAGGATACAAAAAAAAAACAGAAAGAGAGAGTGAATTGATTGTTTGGAAAATAGTATAGCTATAATATTTATTATTTATTTTCACCGCGTCTTACTACCAGTTCAGGTTGAACGCATATGACAATTACTCTAATGGCGTATTGATTGATAATATCTATCGAAAGTGACCGTTGCATATCACTTCAATTGACGTATGAATACGGAAAAGTAGAAACAGTAACCTTTCTATACGTCAAAATAGTTATCCCTGTGAAATTTGAACCATACAAATAATTATAGACGACACAGACAGATAGCCTAATCAATGGAGTGAAGAAGACAAAATATAGTTATGGTGTGTAGTGAGTGACACGTAGCACAGCTTTCAAGTTAACATAACTACAGTAGCCCCGTGGCTTCTTTGGTTCTGACTGACAGCTCGCAGCTGACTTCTGACAGTCAACATTTAGGTATATACCTACATTTTGACTGTCAGAAGTGACAGCTGCTAAACTCAAGTTTTTGCAGATCATATGGTTCGGCGTAGGGATACATAATGTGGTCTGGTAACTTTTCAAAACCGTCAGCTGTCACTCAACACCAAAGAAGCCATGGGGCTACTGTATAGGGCTAACCAACATCTGGTACACCACACGAAAATATTCTAGACACCCACTTCAATGGTAGAATGATCTAAGTTGTCAATCCCCCCCCCCCCAAAAACCTGGACCGCCGATGACGGGGTGCTTGTGGAACGAATACCAGTCAGTTGTAATGAGTATATTTTTTAATAAATAATTTTCCACTCTCTCTATCTCCAAGTAAATGCAGGTACAAGTCCTCTAAATTTAACCTTCCTCATCTCTAGCACATAACCGTGATTAATGCACTTTCTAATAATCCGAACGGGTAGTAAGACGAGTTATATATATATATATATTCGATTAGATAAGACCTGCTTACGTAACCAGGGTAGAATATGAAGCATAGAATATACATTATGGAGTGAGTGTGTGTGTAACCACGCCTAAAGCCTTTGTAGGCATCATCTCCGCCTTACGTTTTACGATTGAAGCGTGCGCTGGGTGTTTTATTGGTGCGTGTGCTACATCTAGACCTCACAGTTGTGCCCATATGGTAACGGGCATCCGAAAAGATGGGATAAAAGTAGAGGAGCCGTGTGTGGTCTTAAAAAGTAGAATGCTGTGAATATTAAGGTGCAGATGAAGTTACCAAGAACCGGGCGCAGGGAGTTTTCTCGATTTTTATTTTTATAAGTGTGCACATTAAAGTACGGTAACCATTCACCCCGGATTTACGGGGATGCTCTCCGAAATGTGACTTATGTCCCTAGCTTGTTTAGTACGCGATTTGTTCAGTTCTATTAAGGTGGGAGTGTATGTAGAGAGGTCAAGTTAAGGGCAGTGTTTCTCGCAGTTTTTTATAGTAAAACTTTTTATGGCCAAATTAAATCAAATATTGCTCCAGTAGAAAAATAGAGTTTAACTTTTTTCGCATGGTGATATCAACATTTGTTGAATATCAGTCATTATAGTGGCATTAAATGAGAAACTTTATAAATTAAGAGGAAATGTTGACATTAAATTCCAGGACACCCTTCACAGATATTCACCATGCGAAGAAAATTAAACTTTATGTTTCTACAGGAGATTCATTTGATATATTTTGACCAAAAAAGGGGTTTGATATAAAAAAAAACTTCAAAAATTCTGCCCTTAGCTCGCGTTTTCTACATCCCCAACTTAACTTAATATATAAAAGTGAATTGGTGTGTCTGTTTCTTTTAATAGCACCGAGTATTATTATCCGTTTGTCTTATACGTATATGCATCAATTACAATAATATGTTAACGATGAGGATGGTTGAATTTCTAAGGAGTGTACCCGTATTTGCATGGAAAGAGAGAGGGTGAAACTATTTAGGGAAAAACCACCCTCAGTACACGCGACAGGGATTCGAATCCATATCTCTCAATCATCCGCAGTTAAATCTATTGTCAGAATGACGCCTTAGACCCGCGGTTTTCAACTTTTTTCAACTTATGACACATTGAACAAGTATCTAAAATTGTCAAGGCTTCTCATCAGTCTTTTTTTAAAGGAGATTAAGATTGTGTTTAAGCATGTAATAGCTAAAATTCTACCCATTTCGGTGACCACAAGGCCTAACGCGCTACTCTCGTGTTAGACTAGACTGCGGATTACGGGGAGATCAAGGTTCGAATCTCGGCCGGGAGTATTGAGGATGGTTTTTCCAAAATGGTTTTCCACCCACCCACTCTCCACGCAAATGCGGATACACTTACGCTAAAATATAGCCTTCCTAATCCCTAAAACCATTAGCGCTACTAATATATAAACGTATCACCCTAACGGTTAGTAAAACGCGGTGCTAAGAAAAGCTAAAATTCGAATCATTACCCTATTTATTTTTTATATAATGTTACCCACCTCGGTGGCGTAGTTGGCTAGCGCGCTAGTCATGTTGAGCTCGACTGCTGAGAACGGGGAGATCGAGGTTCGAATCTCGGTTGCTAAATAATAATAATAATAATAATAAAAATAATAATAATATATAATGTTGATCATGGACTTTGTTTTATTCTTCAATATTTTTCTCTTTTCTATCTCTCCCCTCCCTCCGAAAAAAAAACTTCCTCGACACACCAGTTGAAAAACGCTGCCTTATACCATGCGGCCACCGATGTGGTTATGAAGTATATTAGTTGATTCAGTTGTTATCAGATCTGTCTAAAATTGTATTAATTTACCACGAAGGGACTATACATTCCGATACGGTGAATATGGCCTCAAGTTTAGTAAAGCAATGGAGGGTTTTTCTCTCACGGGAACATTGGTGGAATATACTCTACATAATACATGCATCGCGAATCTACCACATAAGTAAATAAGTAGCAGAGACCTTCTAGGATATAATGTATTCACTCATATTTATGTAAAAACCTCCAAAGTTTATGTTCTACTTCACCTACAAGTTTACTTCAAACGAGACGCAAGGGACCTTCAAACAAAACTTGTATACACACAAAAAAAAAAGAAGCAAACGCACAAAAATTAAGTCGAGATCGTTAACGAGCACGAACGCACTTGGCACGCCTCGTTCGAGAGTTCCTCTCCACTCATTGGCTGCTGTCTGCCCTCCCCCCACCCCCCTAAAACCTCATCCCCCCTCCCTGGCCCGCACGAAATAATTCGTTAGGAAATTGAATGTTTCATGTAGGTTCTCACACCAAACTTTAGCAATCAAATAAACATGTAAAGGGGTTTAAAAAAAAACCAAGTTTATATAACGCGACGTCGTCGTCTAGGTGCCCACACCAGCGGTGACTGCGAGCCCCCCTGAAAGATAGAACAGGGGTCCCAGCTGCACGAGACCCTATTTTATGGCTCCCCCGACACCCCACCCCCGTCTCTCTTTGACCCGGTAGCCTACCACCGCACTGATTTCTAATCCATACGTGTCCCCTTTCTCACGATCCGGTCCGTATTGATATAGCGGTCGTTCCCGCCAGACGCTATGGCCTATAAAGGTTACAAGCTTCAGATAATGGCCGCTAGCTCCCATGTTTTGTTTGACATTTCCCTTACTCTTATGGGGAAAAGAGAGGTTGGCGGGAAGGGGCGCGATATTTAAAATATTATTATTATTATTAGCACCGCGTCTTACTACCCGTTCGGGTTGTACGCACTTACGCTAATGTGTAATGGTAGGGTGATTGTGAGATGAAATGGAGGACCTACAGTTTAACATGGGATCCGAACCACGGTGGAGGCCTGGCATTCCACACATTCACAAGTTGTGATTAATACACGTCTTGTCAGAGGTGAAGGAAGGGTTTGGTAATCAGATAAATCTGTGGCGGGACCGAGGATTGAACCCCGGACCCCCAGTACAGAAATCTGATACCTTACCCCTAGACAACCAGGTCACCGCGATATTTAAAAAAAGTCATGTTTTATTTTAGTCAACGTATGTGTGCAAATCAGTGTCGTGTCGTGTATTCAGCGTAATCAGAGCTCTTTAAACCCGTGCATGTGGTATGTTCTCACCCACTCTGTCCCCATTTGACTAATAACACATAAGCTCTGCTATACACACCTCACAGGTAATGTATTCCCGTTTTTTTTTATCGTATGGCATATATAACCAGGAGGGACTGTGACGTCCAGGTTCGGTCACCTGATAGTTATGTGTAGACAATTAGCCGGTCTGATTGCACAGAGCGTTACCAAGGGTACAACATAGGAGGTTGTCTACACATCGTACCCTCAATGAGAAGATGTGATGATATTTATTATGATGCTGTGAATGCGGGATGAGTCTTAACCTAACTCAGCCTAACTAACCAAACCCTGGTGATCATTGGGATTATTCCCCAAAAGGTAAAAATACCCAAAGTACCAGCCAAAAATTGAGCCCGGGACCCCTAGGCTAGTAACCAGGTACACTGACCACCACACCACGGGGGCGGTTTATTTTTCCGATTCCACCGGGGCAATGATTGTATAAACGAACTATAGGTTTGAAGATTTACAATGGCGTGGTTGAAGTTTCAAGCTTTAATATAGCGTCTTTGAATACAAAGAAAACATGGGAAAGTAGCCGGTAGGAGAAACGGTATCTGACATTTACTAAAAGTACTTTCATATAGTTTATATGTCAAGTCATGAGGTCTTCTGCTGTCCTTTTAGAGAGTGTCAAAACCTATCAAAATACTACTAGTGATATAGTAAAATGTTAGTAAAGTTGACCATTTTTTTAAAGCACCCTTTTTACCGTGTTCTTACTGTATAACTTTTATATTTTTTTATTTTTTAGCACCGCGTCTTACTACCCGTTCGGGTTATACGCTTAAGTACTAATTACGCTAATGGATTAGGAATTGGGAAGGTTGAATTAAAGGAAGTGAACCCGCATTTGCGTGGAGGGAGAGTGGAAAACCATTTAGGAAAAACCACCCCCAGTTCACCCGACCGAGATTCGAACCTCGATCTCCCCGTCCTCAGCAGTCGAGCTCAATACGACTAGTGCGTTAGCCAACTACGCCACCGAGGCGGGTTACTGTATAACTAAACGCTTGCAGAACATTTTATAAAAATTCCTTTTATCAGCAAAAGTTATAACAAATTACGTAATAAATACAGATAAAAATGACTAATAACTCGATTGCAGATATTTCATTGCGAGAATAAGTAAATAGAATAAGCCACCAACATGTGTATCCAAACAATTGGGTATTTCAGTAATTATTGTAGTTTTAAATAATAATATAAAATATGAGAAAATATATATTTAAAAATAAATGTATTAATATAAATATCCATTTAGTATATGCGAACGTTATTTTCTAGATTATATCTGACTAAAGCTTCTAACAATCAAAAGAGTATGGCTATAATAATGTATGAACCGGAATTTATATGTCAGTGTCAAATAACTAAGGGGAAACCCACTTCGGTGGCCGCATGGTCTAAGGCAATACTCTAGAAATAGACTAGACTGCCGATGATAGGGAGATCAAAGTTTGAATCCCAGTGAGGGTGGTTTTCCAAAACGATTTGTCACTCTCCCTACACGCAAATGCGTGTACACTTCCTTTAAATATAACCTTCCTCATACCTTAGACCATTAGCGTAGTTTGTAAATAAGCGTATAACCTGAACCTGTGCTAAAAGAACAAACTAAGAGGAACAATTAGTATGGTTCTCAAGGTGACCTGGTGGTCTAGGGGAAAGGTGTCAGACTTCTGTGCTGGGGGTCCGGGGTTCAATCCTCGGTCCCAGCACAGATTTATCTGATTGCCAAACCCTTCCTTCACCTCTGACAAGACGTGTATTAATCACAACTTGTGAATGTGGGGATATGCCAGGCCTCCACCGTGGTTCGGATCCCCCGTTAAACTTTAGGTCCTCCATTTCATCTCACAATCACCCTACCATTACACATTAGCGTAAGAGCGTATAACCCGAACGAGTAGTAAGACGCGGTGCTAATAATAAATAATAATAATAATAATAATAATAATATGGTTCTCGGTTAGGGTAACATAAATGGCGATGTATTGATCCTGTAGGTTTTTGATTTGTGTTTTACGCTACAAAGAGTAATATCATTACAATTTACTAAACTCGTAGTTAAATGATACATTCTATAAATTACGGTAACCTTAACTACTGTCAACATATTTAGGATAAAACACCCTGACGAAATGCATATAATACCTTAGTTCAGTCGGTAGCGTGTTTGTCTATTGAGTTAAAGATCCCGGGCTCGATTCCAAGTGTTATCGAAAACTGTACCATTGGGGAAATGTTTGTTTTCCCTTTCACAGTGATGAATTAACGGCTGGGGCTTGGATGTTGTGTCTGTAGTTAAGTTAATATAAATTAAGTTGTATGTTGATATAATCAGTCGGTTCAGAAAGAGCACATTAAATACCTCAAATAATATTTTATTTTAATGACAGAGTTCAAGCTTGTCACCCGACCATTAGGAGACGATTAAATCAACAAAACCAAGTAAAGCTATCAAAATTATATAGAAACTGTTGGCGGCCAGTTATGATAGGCTGGCTCGCATGCCGGCGAACAAACGTCATCGTCTCATAACGCGAGGCCTGACCTCGATCTAACCACCCCACCCACTTAACGTGCACTCACTCAGACCAATCATCGCACGTAACGCTCGGCGATACAAAAAACGCAAACAACCAATTATTTTATCCCTCCTTTCGAACTTCAATATTGAGTTGGGAGCGACTACCTCGCAAAAACAAGAGTGATAAAAATGTATAGTCTGAGCTAGATGTGAATATCAACGATGTTAAGGATGTTGGCTAGCTGTGATGTAACGGAAAATGAAGATAATATTTCCCATGTTGGTTTATTTAAGATTATCGATGAGTTTTAAAAGATATAACGTTAAAACAAAAAAAACATACATTCTTAAATAATTCTAAAAATATTAATACATAGTCGTCAAGTTATATTTTTGATCTCGAAGTAGTTTTTTAAATATAATTTTTAAATCTTATACAACTTAGGTTGTTTAGTTTATTCACAAAATTGACCCGTATGAATCTTCCTACCAGGATGTAGATTAAGAAAGTCCATAGAAACATAAGTCCAACTTAAAAAAAAGGAAACAATAAAAAAGTTAATTTGAAATGCAAGTCAATGCTGTCTCTGCGCAAATATTATGGTGCGTATGTATACTCGTCGGCGGAAGAGGGAAAGTGTTATCAGCACATATATAAAAGGCCTTGGAGGGTGAACAACTTATTTAAATTCCCCTACTTTTATTTAGTATATTAGTGACTAAGTCCAATAGTATCATTTTAGAAAACGTTCTAAATAATAATAACGTAAGGAGGAGTAATTATTATGGTTAAGACTTAGATAAAAACTTAAGATTAACAATATAAAGTGAAAGGGTATAATACATTGATGAATTAGTAAAATGTTAAAAATGATTAAAAGGTTGAAATTGATATACTTTAATGTTCAAAACCCGGTTAAACTGTCCTTTCAACAAGCATAAACATGTCATGCTAAGTTTAAAAATGTATCAATAACATCATCAACAACTATTATTAGATCATAAGTTGACAAGTCGAAAAATAACATATACACCATATTAAAATATAATCAAAATGTCTAGAACAAAAATTGAGGACAACACATAATTTACATTCCAACACTGATGTTGACTAGTTAAATACAATTAATTATTAATATATATTATATTATATATTTATATTAATTAATATAAGTTAATTATTTACCAAAGTCTTAATCACAGACCAAGACCTTACAATTTGTGAATGTGGGGAGTGCCATGCCTCCATCATGGTTCGGATTCCACGTTAAACTGTAGGTCCTCAATTTCATCTCACAATCACACTACCATTTCACACTATCGTAAGTGCGTATAACCCTAACGGGTAGTAAGATGCGGTGCAAATAATAATAAAATACTTGAATATCCTAACAATGTCGTGTGATAAGTACAGGGTATATATCTAAACATTATATAATTTACTCCACTCGCCAGTAACTTCATCTCTTTTTGGATCAAACATCTTCCTAAGCACCTTGTTTTCGAACACCTTAATTTTTTTTGTCGTGTGAAGTAAGAGTTAACATTAAGGCTCTATTACAAAAATGCCAAACTTTAAATTTTGTACTTCTACCCGACACTAGATTCTTTTAATGAGCTAGTCTGGACGGGGACGCGAGAAAAAAGAACAGTATTTTTACAGTTTTTATAGCAACACTTTTTTTTGGTCAAACTAAATAAAATATCGCTCCTGTAGAAACATATAGTTTAATTTTCTTCACATGGTAATATCAACAGTTGTTGAATATTTGTCATGAACATGACGGCATTAGATGAGAAACTTATTAAATGAAGAGAAACAGTTGTCATTTAATTCCAGGACACCCTCGACAGATATTCATCCCCTTCCATCCCACCTTAACTGTAGGATACGGGGGTTACAACATATGAATGTGGTGGCGGGCGCTGGAAGAACTTGACCCTACATCTCAATCCTAAACATAATAAAATATAATATTCTGGCCCAGCACCTCACCCGGCCGTCGTTCCGGAGGCGACATCTCCCTCTCATGTCAGACCGGAACAAACAAGCAAGGTTCCTCCTTTCATCCCCAGACACGAACCGGTAAAACGGAGGGAAGTTTCAAGACAGAGATGTGCTAACAAGTTGGGGAGACTTGAGGATCAAAAGGCGACCGCGAGAGGCGCCACTAGCACAACAAACAAACTACAAACTCGCGAGAGAGAAAGAGAGACCCTACTATCCACCGCTCAAGTCTTCAAGATAGTCATTAAAAAATCTATTTTTAAATAATAAAAGAAGTGTTTCCAGATTCAAAACCTCGGCTCGGTCGGAAGCGTGTCTGCCTACAGAATTAAAGGTCACGGGTTCGATTTCAGGGAAGGCCTAAAAAGTATCAATGGTGAAAAGTGGGGTTCCTCTTTCACATCGTTGAATTAAGGACCTTAAGGGCTGGGTGTTATCTTGATCAAACATCTATAAATAGAAAATCATATTTTTGAAAAATGTAGGTTGGGTTAGAATTCCCATACGGACACGTGTTTAAAATTGTGCCACAATACATTAAATAAAAAAAAGAAAGTTAAATGTAGTTAATAAATAAGCCACAAACCTAAAACAAACACGGGACTCGCTTCAAAGTTTGAATGGTTTAAGGGAGAGGTGACCAACTAGCGGCTCACTGTCATTTTGTGAGGCCCACGACCAGGTAATCAAAGTTTTAATATTTATTATCATTAATTTTGGACTCGTAGTTCCCGAAGCGCGTGTATTTTCATACTTTTTCTGACACTATCTCACCGCCATCGGCAGTCTATTCTAATGCTAGAGTAGTGCATTATTATTGAAGTTACAAAACATCTAAGATATAGTTAGACATCTAGATGAGTTCATGATGAGATCCACCCTCGCCAAAAAACTCTTCGTAAACTTCCCTTTGTGCTAACATTTGACGGAGGAAAGCCATGACATTAGATTTCACATTTTGTGTTCCAAAGTTGGACATTCTTTTGGAGCAATTCAAAGAATGATTTTCTGATTTCATGAACTTGCGGCCACAAATTACGTTATTCAACGACCCGATGAAGTGCGACATTTCAGGGCGGGCAAGGCACTACCCAATTGGAAATATTTTATAAGCAAAGCGACACTTTTTTTTTCCAGTCCAGGTAAGTAAGAGACTGGCATTAACTTTTGGGAACTTTGGTAACACGAGAAAAAAAAACTGTTTAAAGGGGATTTAACAGTGCATCCATATTTGTAATCCTGAACTTTTATGGATGCACTTTTTCCTTTATGAAGGTGGTACATTTATAGCAAAAAATCAGAATGACCAACTTCTGGACTTGTTAAAAATATCATCATTTAAAATTAACATGGGTTTGCTTCACATGAACACTCACACTTCTTATTAACTTGTATTAAATTGTAATAACACCAATATATACTAGGTGACCTGGCGGTCTAGGGGTAAGGTGTCGGACCGCTGCTCTAGGGGTCCGGGGTTCAATCCTCAGTTCCGACATAGATTTATCTAATTACCAAATCCTTACTTCATCTCCGACAAGACGTGTATTAATCACAACTTGTGAATTTGGGGAATGCCAGGCCTCCACCGTGGTCCGGATCCCACAGACTTTAGGTCCTCCATTTCATCTCACACTCACCCTACCATTACACATTAGCGTAAGTGCGTTAGACCCTAACGGGTAGTAAGACACGTTGCTGCTAATAATAATAATAATAATAATAATAATAATAATAATAATAAACCCATGTATATTGTTGAAAAATATATTTAAAATAGTATTTTGAATTTATTATGTGTGTGATCTTGTATATTTTAGTCTCGTTTCATTTGTTAAATGTTTATTTAAAAAGATAATTTGAAATAAATAATTATAGTTACTATCTTGAATAACACGTGTTTATTACTACAGGCAATATTTCTAAATATTGGCTAAACAAAAATTTGTGCAGCCCGTGAAGCCAACACACATCACATATCGGCAGTCGTTGCCACACAAGTTGGTCACCCCTGGTCTAAGGCGTCACACTCACAATAAACTGAACTGCCGACATCGGAGTTCGAATCCCGGTCGGCTGTACTAAGGGCGACTTGATCTAAATGATTTTCCATTCCCCTCAGCGCAAATGCGGGTACAGTTCGTCTAAATTTAACCTTACTAATCCATAACACATTAGCGAAATTAGTACATACGCGTAAGCCCCGAACGAGTAACAATATGCGGTGTTAGAGAATACATTTAAAAACCAACCACAGGTGTACGTGATCACTAGTGCATTTAGCTTTGCCTCTAAATAGGTGTTCTATCGCAAATCAGGTAACTGGAGAAGTGGGGAACTTGGAGCAATCAGTCGTATGCGGGTGCATTTAATCAGTATTCTCTTTTTGTAATTTATCTTAAATTAGATAGTTAAAGTACATGAGTAGCATAAGAGAATGCTACTTTAAAATGTCCTGCAAGTGTTAAAATAAATTATCGAAATAGGTCGGAAAGTACATTTTTTACAGATATAAAAATAGCTTTACAATCATCAGTTCACGAACTTTTTAGGTTATTTGTATCTTTGCTCCTAGATAAAACTCTCACACTGTCGTAAGACTTATCCTTTTATGATTAAAGAACTTCCATCCCCCCTCCCTTTTTTTGGCAGACGAACAAAAAAGTCTTTAGCGATTAGTATTTATTTCCTTGAACACTATCTCCACCACCCATATCAAAAATAAAGTACAAAGAAAGAAGAATACAGAACAAGTGCAAAGCTTAAACTTTTCGCAGTTTCCGAGTCTACCAAATTACAATCACGACACAAGAGAAAAAGTAAAAACAAAACAAAACAAAGAAACCAACGAGAGACTTGGGGAAGACAGAGACAGTCGAAGGTTATTGAAGACAGTCGTAAGTCACGTGGCTTTAGAAAACTACGACTTTATCTCCATGGGTTTTAGTTCCAAACTCTTTGGAGGACTTGGTGAGACAACGAAATGTAGTCAAGGATGAAAAATTATAAGTAATACGAGCCGTTAGATCACCGATCATATGAACGAATCTTGGTAAACTATTAAAAATATAAGTAATACGAGCCGTTAGATCACCAATCATATGAACGAACCTTGGTAAACTATTAAAAGGAACAGAAACTTAAAAGGGTGGATATGGGAGGTTAGGAAATACAATTCTATTGATTAAAGTGTTGATTCAAATAAAGTGATGAAACCAAATGGTCACATCTTGGCAGGAAATTTAACATATGCGTGACCAGGGCGGGGGAGAGGGGGGTATATTGAAAAAAAAACAGTAGCAATGTCTCAATCTACTCCCGCAACACCGACTAGGTTAGGAAGCTGCCATCCGATTTACCTGGGTGTTAGTTGGGATTATCTAACACTGTGCCTAGGACTGGCATACTATGTTCTGATAGTCAGTGTTGTTTTTACAATCGGTACAGTCAAAGCAAGAAATTTCATGGATTAGATATTTCAAATCTAAATTTTCAATTATCAATTCGGACACATTAGTATTATGATTATTATTATCATCACCGCGTCTTACTACCTGTCCGGGTTATACGAACTTACGCTAATGTGTAATGGTAGGGTGAATGTGAGATGAAATGGAGGACCTACAGTTTAACGTGGGATCCGAACCACGGTGGAGGCCTGGCATTCACCACATTCACAAGCTGTGATTAATACACGTCTTGTCAGAGGTGAAGGAAGGGTTTGGTAATCAGATAAATCTGTGCCGGGACCGAGGATTTAACCCGGGTTCCTCATACTGAAGTCCCACACCTTACCCCTAGACCACCAGGTCACCGACACATTAATAAAATTGACGAGTAGGGTTTGATTAAAAAACAAATAAATTCTAAATAATGACATTGTGTACGACAAAATTAGATCAAATCAAATTATCGGGGTATAAAAAGAACAGTATCTATATATGATTAAAAATGATACAATTTTACCACTTTTAAACTGAATATACATTTAAATTTTTTTTCAACATATTATAAATATGTAAATGTGTACATCTCGTATGTATGTATGTATGTATGTTTATTCTAAATTTAGGCCCCAGTCATTAATACTTTACCTTAAGGTGAGAGTGAAGGAAACTCGAGAAAATCAGTGTTTTTGCAGTTATTCAAGCAAAACATTATTTTAGCCAAAATAAATCAAATATTGCTCCAGTAGAAGCATAGTTTAATTTTCTTCACATGGTGATATCAACATTTCTTGAATATCTGTCATGAACATAGCGACATTAGATGAAAAAAAATTTTAAACTAAGAGAAAAAGTTGTCATTAAGTTCCAGGACAGCCTTGACAGATATTCAACAACGGTTGATAACACCGTGTGAAGAAAATTAAATGTTTATACTGACGAAATATTTGATTTATTTTGACAAAAAAAAGTTTTGATAAAATACTGCAAAAACACCTTTTCTCGCGTTCCCTACATCCTCATCTTAACAATGGTAGGCCTACATGAAAAGTATAAAACTAGGCTTAGAGCCAGTTTGATCCCTAAGTATAATTATTTGAAATTAATGAATTACTATTTATAGCTTCTAAATTATAAATTTGTTTAAATGGTGCAATAAAATTATCATATTTAATTACCTTAAGCACACTTTGTATCGGCCCAGGAAGCCAGGTTCAAGACGAACAAGATGAACAAAGGATCAAATTGTATTAGATGAAGAAACTTTGAAGTTGAGTAACGGAGGTGGCCTTCTTTTTTGCGGATGGCGGAAATGAAAAGAGGATCATCGTTTTGACGGGTGATAAAGAGTAAATAAGGCTTCAAGGAACTGAACTACTTATTTATGGATGGCATATTCTCGCCCAAATTTACACGAAGATTTCAACAGCAACATGTATGAAATCAATGTCTTTACAACTTCGCTAAAAATAACTTTTCCGTCGGCGGTGCAGAATTGTCACGATACCTACATAACACAGATATTTACTTAAAGTTTAATGTTGAATAAATAGTAGGAGACACTCGCACAGACTTTCTCATAATGTATATTATGGCTTCGAAGATAATTTTCAAAAATAGTTTTCGAGTAAACTACCTTTAAGTATGTTTTCCTCATAAAATCAAACACATCATCTTGTTTAATCATAATAAGATTCACTCTTTATATATTCATTTTAAACCATTTTGTTCAAATATATTTAACACAATTCAAATTTTCAAAAATAAATGATCTACAAACCATTCTAAAATTATTCAATTTTCAAGGTCGATTTTCAAAAAATTCCAATTTTGTATAGTTTTCCTTAATTTAACTACCCTAAAATTAATTTATTATTAATAAATAAAGATAAGTTACTATTGATAATGTACTAAAATAGTCCCCCGATACCAATTATGAACCAAATCATGAGCTATTTAAAAAATCTAATTAAAAAAAATCAGTGTCCTTATAGTTAAATGATCTATATAATAATTAAATACATGTTAATATACATCAATCATATCCTTATAAATATTTACGTACACATAATAAATACTATGGAAATTCATGACACCCCATTTAATTCTTTAAAGTTATAAAATTTGGGTTCATGAAAAATCTATTTAATGTGAAAATTTAAATTAAATAGAGATTGTATATTATTTAAAACTATTTTCTTTAAATAGATTATTTTTCATAATAATAATAATTTAATTCTAATCATTATATTTAATTCTCTAAATTATCCTATTTTAAACCAAATCACTAAAGCCAGTTTGTTAAATATTAAATTAAAAAAACCAACACTCATCAGTTAAGAGCCAATAACCGAATTTTCTCCCAAATAACAAGTATACATCCTTGTCATATTCGTGTCAAATACTCCAAATATACACATTTGGAAACAAATCGTTGAGCCATTTTTTTTTTAATATTCTAAGTTTTTGAAAATTCAGTCATCAATAAACTAGTTCTATAAATGTGTGTTGACCCCAAAATTCAATTAAACAGTTCTATATGTCATGAAAACAAATTCTAGATATGCATTTTAAATGCATATCGTGTGTTATTATATCTGAGTCCCTCGTTTAGTGTCACAACTGACAAAGACATTTAAATGTATATTGTTACATGCTTGAAGGGGGGGGGGGGG
>CABFVZ010000600.1:0-20504 GCA_902151445.1 Timema monikensis | reverse complement strand
GGGTCAAAAAAAGTAAGAAAGAAAGCATTACTATGTGGTTTATGGATGACACTTTTATGTCCCTAGTGGTACCTTTTAAAATACGGTGTACATATCACTGGACAGACGCCGCACCAAGGGAGCGCCGTACTATGACAGAGCGGCAACTCTTCATGCAAGGCTGTTTGACGGGCCAGACCACCTATCAAATTGCAGGCGTACAGGCCGAATTGATCCGTTTTTTTTAGTACTGCCCTTAGCGTAAGTGCGTATAAACCGAACGGGTAGTAAGACGCGGTGCTAATAATTAATAATAATAATAATAATAATAATAATAATAATAAAAGACAAACAGGCTAAATCCGGTCCCTATTGATCACATACAAATAAATAAGTTTTTTAATGCCTTGTAATGGAATTAATTACTAAATATCCAACGTCTAAGGCAAAATTAATCTATTTGGGTAAAAGGACGTACCCATGAAAAGCATGAGCAAGCGTACGGACCTATGGGTTAGAGGATGTACCTTTTATTATTAATAATTATTAGGGTTTATAGGCTCTTCAACACAAAGAGGTCATTAGGGCCCTTAATAATATGAAAACATAGTAAAATCCCCATAGGCGAAAATCAAATTATACAATTCGCCTGTCTGAAGATGTACCTATCGATAAGAATACAAACCTAGAGGTAGAGGACTAGCTTGTGAGCAAAGGGACAAACCTATCGGTAAGAGGACAACCCTATGGGTAATTTGACAACCCTATGGTTAAGAGGGCGAACCTATGGGTAAGAGGGCGAACCTATGGGTAAGAGGGCGAACCTATGGGTAAGAGGGCGAACCTATGGGTAAGAGCACGAATCTATAGGTAAGAGGACAACCCTATGGTTAAGAGGGCGAACCTATGGGTAAGAGGACAACCCTATGGGTAAGTTGACAAACCTATGGGTAAGAGGATGAATCTATAGGTAAGAGGACAAACCTATGAGTAAGAAGACGAATCTATAGGTAAGAGGACAAACCTATGGGTAAGAGGGTAATCCTATGGGTAAGTTGACAAACCTATGGTTAAGAGGATGAACTGAGAAATACGGAACCGTGATGGCTATGATGTCGAGCCCATGAAGTAAGACGAGAAGCACGCTCCAATATGACCACCCTAACTCCTCCCGAACCACTCAGCTACGAGAAGGTGCATCCTAATGTCGAAGTGATATACCCGACCATACACAGAGGGGGAGAGCTATAGTCCCACCTCCCGGAATGTCATATTCTCTAAGAGAAAACATCTGACATTCTCCGCATCGTACGGTGCTTCCCACATATTCAGGGGGGGGAGGGGGGGGGGGAAGGTCTGGCCATACTACGAGGGAAAAGCACACAATAAATGCATGCCATGACGCACGATATTTCTAACAACGATAGGGCAAATGAAGGCAGCCGTAAAATAAACATTAGGACATCCCTATCTATTCTATCTTTTTTTTTAACTGAGAAAATATTAGTTTGTTTCAGTTTAAAAGGGAAAATTTAAATAGTAAAAATAACACTACAGTAGCTTTCAAAAAATGTAAAAGTCAGTATATACAAAACATTAATTATATGAATTGTGCTTTATGGGTGTGAAACGTGTCACCTACTTTACATGACGAAAAAAATTTTGAGTGTGTTCGAAAACAAGGTGCTTAGAAAGACATTTGATCCAAAATGGGATGAGGCTACTGGAGAGTGAGGGAGGTTATGGGGAGAGACCATTGAGAAGACCTAGACACAGATGGGAGGATAACATTAGAATGGACCTGAAAGAGATAGGGTGTAATGAGGTGGACTGGATATAACTATCTCAATATAAGGCCAGGTTGCGTACTTTTGTGAGTGTGGCAATGAATATTCGAGTTCTAAATGCCATAGAGTAAGTAGCAATATAGACTGTGATAACAGGCTGGCCACAAAATCATAAATCGGAAAATGTCCTAACATTTCCCTGCTAACTTAATTCCAACTACCCATATCATAATTTCTAAACATGTTTAAGAAAACTAAAAATACTGGCAGAGGTCATCAACTGGTCAATCACGTAATAAAATTAATTCGTCATTTAAAGTCGATCTCTGAGTCTTCTAAACTCTAAAACCTATATCAAGTACCTCCAAATAATATTTAAATGTGACCAAAATAACCTAGATCGGTTATAAATAGGTAATGTTATAAGAAAATGAGATTTAATATTAAAATGTAGGGCTTACATTTGATTTAGTCTATAATTTTTTCTATAAAGGTGTGAACATTAGTTTTTTAAAGGATAAATTTAAGGAATAAATACCCACTTCAGTGACCGAATGGTCTATGGCGTCACTCTCATGTTAGAGTGGCCTATTTATGACGGGAATACCAGGGTTAGAATCCCGGTTGGGTCTAGTGAGGGTGGTTTTTACCTAAATGGTTTCACATTTTCCTTCTACGCAAATGCGGGTATATTAACTCTATAACGCTTCCTCCTTCATCCCTACCTAAATAGAGTTGTTATCATATATGTATAAAGTGAACAGGTATTAAGACACGGTGATGAAAAAAAAAGAAATAAATATAAGATGTACGGACAAGAAAAACAAATCCAAAGAAGAACGGAGAAACGATGGGTGATCGTGGGAGCTTTGATAAGTTAGATACTGGCCCCAAAAAGTTGGTCGACCTCTGCTTTAAGGTAAATATTAACTAAACTTTTATTTCGTTGGTTTTCCATTTGATATTTAATATAATGTAAACGGTACTATGGAATTGCACATTTAACAGATAACAAGTGATTGAATTATAATTTTGTGTCCGACTCTTATTAAACTTGGAAAAAATATTGATGCTACATTTGTAAACAAAAGTCCTATCACAAGTGAAACACGAGCACCTCTAAAGAGAATGCCCATTTGACTCGGCCTAGCCCCACTTGTCAACCTCGGTTGGACCACGCTATACCAGTCACTAATTCCTACCCTTCTCCCCCTTGTTTGAATCAGCACCCATGGGAAACCTTACAAATTCAAACTGTGAGGAAGGTTCTCAAAGCTTCTTTGTTTCTGCTTCATGTACGTTAGGCCCACGACTGTGTAGTCGGATTAAAGACCTGCCACGGAGAGAGAAAACAAATTATTATTATTATTATTATTATTATTATTATTAGCACCGCGTCTTACTAACCGTTCGGTTATACGCACTTACGCTCATGTGTAATGGTAGGGTGATTGTGAGATGAAATGAAGGACCTACAGTTTAACGTGGAATCCGAACCACGGTGGAAGCCTGGCATTCCCCACATTCACAAGATGTCTTGTCAGAGGTGAAGGAAGGGTTTGATAATCAGATAAATCTGTGCCGGGACCGAGGATTGAACCCTGGCCGCCAGCACAGAAGTCTGACACCTTACCCCTAGACCGCCAGGTCACCAGAGAAAACAAATTAACGGTATCATTAACGGGACGATTCCTGGATAGATCAGTGGTTAGAGCATTGACGTACAAAGCCAAAGGTCCCGGGTTCGATTCCCGTGTCCAGGTGTCATTTTTCCAATTTCAGAAAATTAACGGTAGTTTACTCCCTCTTTTAAAGATTATGGACAAAATGGACATATAAATCTATCAGCTTTGTTGAAAGCAGCATTTGAATAGATGCCATTAAGAAAAGGTGAGTGTTTTTGCAGTTTTTATATCAACACTTTTTTTCTATAAAAAGAAATAAAATAATACTACAGTAGAAACATTGAATAATTTTCTTCACATGGTGATTTATATCAACAGTTGTTAAATATCTGTCAAGAGCACAGCAGCATTAGATGAAAGAACCTTTATAAATGAAAATAAACAGTTGTCATTAAATTCTAAGACACCCTTAAAAGATATTCAATAACTTGATATCATCATGTGGGGAAAATTAAACAATATTTCTAATGAAGAAATATTTTATTTGTTATCACAAAAAGTGTAAAAACATTTACCTTTTCTCGCGTTCCCTACACTCCCACCCTAAGACATTTTATCTCCCCGAGATAGCCAAATATATATTTTATCTGATCAACTACAAAATTCATTGACATTTTTATATTTTCCACATTTTCCATGGGTATCCTTTACAAACAGACTAGTCCATTTAGCCAGATTAAAGTATATATAGTAGCTCTCATTTAAATTGTCAACGCTTTTTGACTTGATACCAATAATTTTAGCGGATTTTGTATATTTGATCTGATTAGCTGTAGCACTATCATAAAAACTAGTGAATTGCAAAGAACACAAAGAACAACGTTAAAGCACCCGATTTTTTTTAAATCAGCTTTTCCTCCTCCCCTTTTTATTTGTTTTATGACAAGTATAACCAATTTATTTCGGTTGTGAGCCAAACAAAACATTTATCGTGTATTTATATTAGACGAGAAATAATAAACGCTAGTGTATATATAATAAATAAAACAACTTTATTGGTGTCATGGGCCTCAATCATGAACACGTGCCAAGTCATGCATTTCATTCATTATATATAAGTTATTTAAAACATTCATACAATGAAACCACGATTTAATATAATTGAAAGCGTATAACTAAACATATATATAATACGTGATAATATATACACACATATATGCTTAATTACTCTATGGCATTAGGATCTCGAAAGTTAATTGCCACAAAAAAAAAAAGTACGCCACCTATCTTTATCTTGAGCTAGTTATATCCAGTCCACCTCTTACACTCTATCCCTATCTTGAGCTAGTTCTATTCGTCCACCTCTTACACCTTATCCCTATCTTGAGCTAGTTCTATCCAGTCCACCTCTTACACCTTATCCTTATTTTGAGCTAGTTCTATCCGTCTACCTCTTACATCTTATCCCTATTTTGAGCTAGTTATATCCGTCTACCTCTTACATCTTATCCCTATTTTGAGTTAGTTATATCCATCCACCTCTTACACCTTATCCCTATTTTGAGCTAGTTCTATTCGTCCACCTCTTACACCTTATCCCTATTTTGAGCTAGTTATATCCGTCCACCTCTTACACCTTATCCCTATTTTGAGCTAGTTATATCCGTCCACCTCTTACATCTTATCCCTATTTTGAGCTAGTTCTATTCGTCCACCTCTTACACCTTATCCCTATTTTGAGCTAGTTCTATTCGTCCATCTCTTACACTTTATCACTATTTTGATCTAGTTCTATTCGTCCATCTCTTACACTCTATCCCTATCCTTAACTAGTTCTATCCAGTCCACCTAATTACACTCTAACTTTTTCAGGTCTATTCTAATGTTATCTCCTAATGTGCATCTAGGTCTTCCTAAAGGTCTCTTCCCATTGAGTTTGCCAGGCAGTACCCTGAACATGGCTCTAGATTCTTCCATTCACGTTGCATGTTCTTCCCACCATAATCTACGCGACTTGATTATTCTAACAATGTGTGTATGTGTATATATATAGTTAAAGTAATTATATATCAATTTCAAATAACGGGGAAAGATAAAAACGTTGTTTTCAACCCTGAACTGCCGATACAATAATCAATGACTGGCCGTGAGTTTATCTACTAGCCTAGGACGGAAGTGATGAATAACTTATTGTCTCCACCCCCTGCCGTATGTGTCGTCATTCCGAGCACACGCATGCGTGTTGTCAGTGCACCCATGCGTGCAAGCAGGTTAAACACAGGGCATTACCGACCTCAAGCCTCCTCAATTAGACTGACGCGAGGAGGACTATCATGTGACTATCTCGCGCACGATACAACACGGTCTAACATCCAGGGGTGGACTGAGAGATGTCCCGGTGGGGCGGTTTGATACTGACCCCGTCAACTACTTTAAGATAAGATTAAAATATTCAATCGATTCTAAATTAATATTTTTATCAAAATATAGTCAAAAGTTCCAGTGAATAAGTCTGAGGGAGCCCAGAATATACCATTTGTGAATATAATATACGATTGATCAAATTTATAACAATGACGTTAGTTTTTTTTTTTGTGTGTGTGTTCATACAAATATTCATAATCCAAACGTAAAAGCATTTGTTCATTCAATACTGAATGGTAAAATAGGATGATTTTTTTTTTTTTAGGAGGAGGCCAACTTTTGACTACCGACATTGAATAAATGTAACTAAAATTTGGCAATTTATAAATTATCTCATGTGATAAGTTAGCTATAAAATTAATCTAAAAAGTTATCAAAAGCTTCCAATAATACTTCCCTATGGATTACTGCATTTAATTTTTCTTTACATTACTAATTAAGTGGGCTTAAAATGTAAATCCAATTGTAATTTATTTTTTCCTCTTGACACTGTGGCAACACAATTTTCTGGGTTTCTAATAACGTGCGACTTATGGAAATCATACGGTTGCTTTATAATATAAAAAGTAGAGAGTGTAGGATCATCTGTGAGGCCATGAGTCATAGATATGGGCTAGATATAAATACGTAATGGGGATATTCGTGGGCATTTCAGCAGCGTTTGACAGCTTGTGGTGGCCGGCGCCATTCGGGAGGCTGAGAGAAATTAGGTATCCGGGGAACCTCTATAGGAGTCTTATGGACTACTGTAGGGGAAGATACGCGATCCTGAGATGTCCAGGAATTATATAGTAAGAAAAAAACTTACGAAAGGATGTCCCCATGGGCCGGTCTGTGGAACATAGCACTTGAACCTGGTTTAGTGGATATTGAACCACTCCCTGAAACGGCGGGGGTGGTTACCTTGGCGGACGATATACTCATAATAGTTGAAGCAACCTCTAGAAGAGAATTAGAAGCCAAGAGTGACGCAGTTCTCGCTGGGCTTAATTCTTGGTGTAAAAAGGTAAAACTGAGTTTAGCTACTGCAAAGACAACTTACGTGCTATTCAGGGGGGTACTCAAGAGAAATCCGAGGGTTAAGATTGACGGACAGACGATAAGACGAAGCAAGGATACCAGATACCTGTGCGTGATGCTGGATGAGAAGCGCGACTTCATGATGCACGTGGAGAATTCACGTAGAGAACGCACGTGGAGAACGTTTTGAGAGCTATTAATAAGATCATCAGCATAGGGCAGGACAAATTTAAACTGTCAATGAGGCTGATCAGATTGTATCACCAAGCTATGTTGGACTCCATTGTAAGTTATGGAACTGGCGCGTGTGCTCATCGGCTGACAGGTAAGAATTAGAAGGAAAATCAGAAGCCTTCAGAGGAGTGTACTTTTGAGGCTATCTGGAGCGTACAAGACTGTTACCACATACGCTTTGAGTGTAGCCTTGAGTATCTGGCCCTTGGACTTAGAGGTGAGGAGGAGAGCGGCATTGTATTGGATAAGGAAGGGGGATAAGGAGAAATTGGTTAATCTCACGAGAGCAGGGATAACAACGGGATTTCAGGTCAGGAAATATCTGGCAGAGGAGTGGCAAGACGAGTGGGAGAGGAGCTAAATGTTGCTGAACGGTTGGGAATGGAGTACCTGTAACCTTCTCCAGGTTTGGTATATTTTATTACTAGGCATGGTCCATATAAGGTCGCTCTCTTCGCTAGACGACTGACGGATACAGGAATTTGCGATTGTGGTAAGGAGGCGACACCGAAACACGTCGTGCTGGAGTGCAGTGAGACGTTTGAAGATAGAATGACCCTACAGATACCGTTGCAAGCGAGCACAATTTATCCATCACATACTGCGTGACGTGGAGCGATGGAGTCTCCTGGATGCAATCGCGGATAATGTGTCCAAATACGAAAGAGAATGCAATGAAAAATATATGACAAAATAGACTGGCCAACCTAAGACAAGGGTACAGGACAGAGAGCGACAGTGACATGACAGTAGGCAGTGACGTTACAACAGATATAGATGACACATAAAGGTACTACTTGAATAAGTCGATAGGTGTGACAAAGACAAACTGGATTATCGGCTGGCTGGGTATAATGTTGTGGGATCTTCAGGCAAACCGGAGCCTAGCTTAGGGAAGGAGTGCTCTCTGGATTCCAGTAGTGTGAACTGCTGATGAATTGGAGGGCGCCTTGATACCAGCTAGGGAGTTCAAGAGAACAACATCTTCAGACGGGAGAATCAACCCCTCACTCATAGGGTCCAGCCAACTCGGCGACAAGTGTGTGATGTTGGGATGGAGCTGTCGGGCATCTGGTCCGTCCACCGAACCATCGGATGGCTGTTTTTAGTTCAGAAAATGGATCAGCGATAATAACTGAAAGACTCTGCAGCCAATTATGAGAAGGACTTGTATTTAGGTTAAGTTAGTATTAAGTATTTTTATAAATCTTCAGTATAAGTTAGTTGTAAGTCCATAAGTGGTGATATTGTGGGTAGTAAGTGAAGCGAAATCTCCGGTAGGGAACCTCCCCAGGTGGCGGGGAGGGGGATGCCCACCTCAACTGGGGCTCTCGCTGATCTGGGGACTATTAGATCCAAAGTGTGGTGGGACACCCAGTGGGGCAGGGTACCGGGGGCGTAACATACCCGGGGTGGACCAACTAGTAGGTTAGGTATAGGAAAGAAGGACAAATAGGACTTTTAGATTTAAGTGTTTATTATAAACTTATTATTGTATTTTTAAAAGAACATAGCTAAAAGATGTCATGTTAATTCAAGATGTAGATCTAGGTCCCGAGCTACATGCAAGGAATCGGGATGAATAGTGTAAATAAATAAATCATCTTACAATCTTAAATATACCAAAAAACAGACTCCCAGAGATTGTCTAAATATTTAGATTATATAAAACCAGTCGCGTGGTATAGGGGTCAGTACACTTGGCTACGAATCTAGGACTCTCCCGGGTTCGATTCCAGGCTGGTGCCTTGTGCATTTTTCCCGAAAGGGGAACTACCCCAACGGTCACCAGGGTTTGGTTAATTAGGTTTATAGTAGGTTAAGTGTTTCCACTGGTTCCACCCCCTCATACTCCCGACCACCGTCATCTCACTTCATCGGGACACGGAAAGAGCCTCCATGGGAAGGATGTACGATTAGTACAATCGAGCGTCCCCCAGGCAAAAGAAGATTAGTACTGGCTAATCTTTCCACTATTGAGCTACAATTGATGCAGCCCAGACGCCTTATATTATTATTACTATCGCTTGAGTAGCTGAAATGGCATATGGATTTAACTTATCAATAATACAAAAATATATAAATACGTCACCTTACCACGTCAGCATACACTGAAACAAGAGCTTGAGTGCCATATTGTAGTTCCGGGTCGCTTGGAACCTGCCGCTCCACCCCTGACTACATCGTGTGCTGATTAAATTATGAACGGTTTCAAGTGGCGGAAGAGTCAACATGGATATTACTGGGTATTTTTAATTCTTCAGAGAGATTATAAGTCGTTTATTTTTGTTAAAGGTTTTTTGTTTCACCACTCCTCACTACCCGTTTGGGTAATAGGCGGCGTATGTACTATTTACGCTAATGTGTTAGATTATTAGCACTGCGTCTTACTACCCATTCGGGTTATACGCACTTACGCTAATGTGTAATGGTAGGGTGATTATGAGATGAAATGAAGGACCTACAGTTTAACGTGGAATCCGAACCACGGTGGAGGCCTGGCATTCCCCACATTCACAAGATGTCTTGTCAGAGGTGAAGGAAGGGTTTGGTAATCGGATAAATCTTTGCCGGGACCGAGGATTGAACCCCGGACCCCAGCACAGAAGTCCGACACCTTACCCATGGACCATCAGGTCACCTAATGTGTTAGAGATGAGTAAAGTTTAATTCAGATAAAGTGTGCCTGCATTTGCGTGTATGGAGCGTGTAAAACTATCTAGGAAAACAGCTCTGAGTACAGCGAAAACAAGATTAGAAATCAAATTTCCATTTCATTGGCAGTCCAGTTTATTGCGAGAGTGACGCCTTAGAACATTAAACCACCTAAGTTTTTTTTTAAGTCTATTATGGTGTGGGGAGGGAACGCCAGTTAAGTCCATTTCATTCCAGTTTTTATAACAAAAAAACTTTTCTGCCAAAAATAAATAAAATATGGCTCATTAGTTACATTTAGATTATGTTTTTGAACAGTAATATCAAAAGTTCTCGAATATTTGTCATGAGTATAGTGGTATTAAAACAGAACTTTTTCTCATCGTTTAAAAAGTACATGTTCAAATGTCACTTATCTCATTACTGAAACAATGTTTGTTTAATGTTCGCCAACAATCTGTTTTTAATGCTGGCCAACATTTGTGGAACAGTTGGACAAAAGTTGGTCAACAATGTTTCTAAGTGCGTGAACCGACGGCTTTATTTCCACTCCAAAGGAAGTTGCGCTACGGATTTTTATCGGCGAAGAAAAATCGTTTGGACTCGGTTGGTTTTGAACTCACGAACATCGAGTCCTGAAACGAACACATTACCTGAAGGCCATTGAGATCAACTAAGCGCTATTGTTCAACCGTAAGATGTATAAACGTTAAGTAGAAGGAGCTAGCTAAGATTAGGTGCGATATAACGTTCATGGTAGCTTTGGTATTTTCTTAAAGGTAAGAAAGGTTCCAAAAACAGTTTCAGGTCCATCCACCCCACGAAAGTGATCCGCCACTTTGACAAGCGATGTAATATGACTTTACTTATCAAATAGACAAGGGATATCTGCGAGAGGAATGAGTACGGAACGGGGGTTGGTTTTTTAGTAACTTTTGAGCTGTTAAGATTATTATTAGCACCAGGTCTTACTACCCGTTCGGGTTATACGCACTTACGCTAATGTGTAATGGTAGGGTGATTCCGAGATGAAATGAAGGACCTACAGTTTAACGTGGAATCCGAACCACGGTGGAGGCCTGGCATTGAGCTGTTAAGAAAAGGGCTTAAGTTATCGTGGACCAACTATAGCGGTAAATGCAGTAAAACTGCACGGAATAGCTCGGCAGGAGACAAAACACCGCGGAGTGCCCCAGAAACTGTGGTAACCTTGGTGTTGTGTCATTTCGACTCGTAACACTTTGGTGTCGTGTCATTCCCGTCGTAACACTGTGTCGTGTCATTCCCGAGGTATTCCAGGTTTTAAACCCGTCTAGAAAGTTAGGAATGGTCTGAAAATACGTTTTACGTGTTCACCTTTCGTGGGAAATTTTCGTTGACGAGACAAATATAATTTTAAAAAAAAGTTGGGATGAAGAAACTTTTGGGAAATACAAACATATTTTTTGCGACTTTTATAACATGTTACATATAACCTTATTAGCCTATTTCCGGTAAATGAAATACGAGAAAATGGCTGAACTGTTTTCGACAAACAAACAAACAAACACTCATTTTCAAGGTTAGGGACCAAGGATGTAGGAAACAATAGATATAGAGCTGGGAGAGGGGTCGTTTTAAATTTATCACTGTGGTGTGAAGAGGGGGGAGGGGGGAATGAAAAGATTTGCCTAAAATTAAACAACAAAAATTAAATCATACCTTTACAAAGTTGATGACATTTGAAGAGTAAACCTTTAATTAGAAAGTCGAGTGAATCCTGATTCTTATGAACTTTTCCCAATAAAAAGTTGTGAATACCTACCTACATATCAGAGAGAAAATCTGCAGCCATCGCTGTAACAATCCAATAGTTTTACTCTATTATTAGTGTTGATATACGGGTACTGAAAAAAACTATCAAACGTGGTTTTGCAGATCACAAGACTTGAAGGACTAATAAGTACAACTATATCTAGGATTTTTTATAGCTGCTAGATAAGGATCTTCCTAAGAAAACAGGACTGTATGTAGAACACCTTCATCGCTCAGATAAAAATTCGAAAAAACTTAAAGGGTTTCATCCAATTAAACGTTTAAAATTAAACCCATTTCGGTGGGATAGCGGACAGAGGTACAAGTCTTGTCAGTGACACAGAGAGGTCGGAGTTTCAAATCCCGATGGGGTGGACCAAGATTTTTATTCCAATATCGTTGCCCCCTTTCCTATCACGCCAATGAGTGTATAATTTCTCTAAATTCTAGCTCTCTCATTCTCATTCCATTTTTGTAAATATGTGACGGACGGGTGGTAAGTAACTATGAGAGAAACAGTAAATTTACACACACAGAAAAGAATATATTAATATATATTTAGCACCGCGTCTTACTACCCGTTCGGGTTATACGCTTTAAGTACTAATTACGTTAATGAATTTAGGAATTGGGAAGGTTGAATTAGAGGAGGAAGTGAACACGCATTTGCGTGGAGGGGGAGTGGAAAACCATTTAGGAATAACCACCCCCAGTTCACCCGACCGAGATTCGAACCTCAATCTCCCCGTCCTCAGCAGTCGAGCTCAACACAACTAGCGCGTTAACCAACTACGCCACCGACGCGGGTCACAGAAAAGAAGATTAACTATTTTTAAAAATGTTCGGCCCTTCATACAAATTACTAATTAGAGTTATGATTACACACCTACCCATACACAGTCTAAGTAGGCCCTATACACTGATTTTTGTAGGAGGACTGACTGTCTGAAAGGCCTTTTTTCCTATCAAAATACAACTATCTAGTAGTATTCTGGAAGTAAAAGGGCCTTAAATACTGTATATTCGTTTCAACCAGAATGAGTGTTTAGAGAACATCACTAATTAAAGAAGAACGAGCACTTACCTTGACGAAAAGGGCGGTTCTACTAATCTAGCACACACCCTTTCAGGTGTTTCCGCTGAGACTAATCAAAACAATTTCAAGGAGGGGAGGGGGAAATATTCCTTCAAAAATCTTGATCCTACACTCCCTCAAAACAATAACCAACGGATATTGGATGACGCGACACCTCGGTTTCAACTCGCGGTTCGGACTGACGGACCCGACGTTCGTTATCCGCCCGTTCGCAACGCGACTAATGGGTGCGCTCACCAGTAACAACGATAATACTGGTAAAAAGCTCTTATCGTGCCAACCGCCAAAACGCGAAGAGAACAACAACACAAGTAAAAAAAAGTGATGGTATTCCAAACACGATAGCTGATCACCACGCACTAATTATAGTCAAACCACCATAGAGAGAACACGATAACTCATCACCACGCACTAATTATAGTCAAACCACCATAGAGAGAACACGATAACTCATCAACACGCACTAATTATAGTCAAACCACCATAGAGAGAACACGATAACTCATCACCACGCACTAATTATAGTCAAACCACCACAGAGAGAACACGATAACTCATCACCACGCACTAATTATAGTCAAACCACCACAGAGAGAACACGATAACTCATCACCACGCACTAATTATAGTCAAACCACCACAGAGAGAACACGATAACTCATCACCACGCACTAATTATAGTCAAACCACCACATAGAGAACACGATAACTCATCACCACGCACTAATTATAGTCAAACCACCACAGAGAGAATACGATAACTCATCACCACGCACTAATTATAGTCAAACCACCATAGAGAGAACATTTTAGAAGATACATTTATGCAGCGCGTCTTAATATTCAAAGCGTGGATGGATTGGGCACTTGAGGCGTACTAAGTCTGACTATGAAACAGGGCCTTTGTATCTATCTTATAAAATGCACCACAGCTTACTAACTTGATGAGCTAAATTCATTGTAATGAATATATTTTCTAATAACTATTGACAGGGTGGATATGTAAGGTGACTGCTGGAGAAAAAGGTGGATGCAGCTCACAAGAATAGGAGGGGGACCAATTAGCGGCACAACTTTGTTGATGGCTTAGTTAAGGATAAGAAGTATTTCGCTCTATGTCGGCGGTGAAGGCTAGCTACCTCCCAAACAGGGATGGCCCCCCCAAGTGGCCAGGTCATCACACCATGGGGCCAAGGAAAGGCTTTGATTGGTGTAAGATTGGTAAGTGGGGGTAGCTTCTAGAATGTTCCTTTGGGAGTCTCTTTATCATGTTTTGAACGAGGAAGCTCTATCCAGTTTTTGAGTGAGTGTAGAGTAATAAATACTCAAACGATTAAATTATTGCTATATTACTCCAGTTTAGTTAACCAACCCTAAGAAGAATCGCAAGTTAATGTGCCAATTTATAAATAAAAATCTACGACAGTTACAGTTTGACAGGAAAAAGTTGGAAAGTAACAACCATTCAGAGTAAACTAAGAGTGTGCGGCAGAGAGTCAGACTCCGACCTAGACATATGTTTGAGGGGTGACCTGGTGGTCTAGGGGTAAGGTGTTGGACTTCTGTGCTAGGATCCGGGGTTCAATCCTCGGTCCCAGCACAGATCTATCAGATTACCAAACCCTTCCTTCACCTTTGACAAGACATCTTGTAAATGTGTGGAATGTCAGGCCTTCACCGTGGTTCGGATCCCACGTTAAACTGTAGGTCCTGAATTTCATCTCACAATCACCCTACCATTACTACATTAGCGTAAGTGCGTATAACTCGAACGGGTAGTAAGACACGGTGCTAATAATAATAATAATAATAATAATAATAATAATAATAATCTATTTGAGAGAGTGGCAACTTAAGAGCTCGTGAACACCGGTTGGGGTAGGAAGAAATGGATAAATATATTTAGAAATACAGTGGAATGCAATTAATAAAAAAAAAGTCTCACGTTTAAAAAAGGAATTTCTTGCGAGATCCCTGAACAAGGGAGAGAAAGAGAGAGAGAGAAGGAGAAATCTGTAAGCGCCGGAAATTACTCCTCCAAAAATACCGTCGTCCTGAAACGAAAGAACAAGGACGAGCAGAGCTGGAACGGAAATGGAACAAAAGAGAACATGGTGGTTAAGGAGAGGAAGGAGAAGAGGGATAATCGTCGTCGGATCAGAAACAAAATAACAACAACAAAAGGTTAAGTGAGAATTTTCATCCGTTGATTGTTTTTAGCGTAACAGAGGCTCGAGTGCGAATAACTACAAAAAATGCTTGTTCCAGGAGTAGAATAAAAAAGAGATATAATTACAAAGTTGATGAGAAGCGAAATAACGATAATATTCTCGTTCATACTTTGTATTCTGATTGGGTTTTAATTTACTGTTTATTAACCTAGTAAAGTTGCATTAATTTGAAAAGCATAAACAACTAAAAAAAAGCACACGTTTTTAGTTGATAAAATACAAATTGAGTCTTATAATGAGTATGACCTAATTTTTTTTATAATGGGATCTGACAGGTTTTTTTTTAAAGAAAGCTACTAAATCTACTTCCATGTATTCATACGCAAAGCCATGCGATCTGAGGCGTTCACTTTTAACAGATATTATAAATATTTATAAAATAATATAAATATTATAGTAAAATGTTATCAATATTGGCCGCAAAAATAAAATGTATTTGTAATTTTTAAAAGGTGCTCCTTGTGCCCATTTGTAAGAAAATAAAGTTTTATTTGTGGAGCTCTATAAATTTATTTTGTGCGTAAAATTTAATTCGTTCTTACAGGTCAACTTTTAATTTATATGTATTGTTCCCATGCTCTGCGCCTTACTACCCGTTCAGGTTATCTACAGATTTAAACTAATGGAGTAGGGATGCGATAAGTTAGAATTTAGAGGAATTGTGCTTGCATTAGAAAAGGGGGGATGTAGGAAATCAGTTAGATAAGAACACTTAGATACGACCACATTATCCTTTTAGAGCAATAACAATATTATGGCCTCAGTGCTGTATCTAGTATAAAAAAATATAGGGATGTCCCAGATTTTGAAAATAAAGTTTAAAATCGCATCGATAGGCATGTGGATTAAACGTCAATATGGTCTATCTTGGTTTGTTGGTGACGTAAGAGTCAGTGTTCGAATCCCGTCCAGGTGTATCAGGAGTTTAGTTTTCCTGAATGGTTTCCCACTCTTCCTCCCAAACAAATGTGGGTACATTTCCTCTTAAGCTCTAACCTCCTCAGCCATACCCCATCAGCGTGATTAATGTGTGAATGGACCACAGATTCCAAGTGGACCGGGTCCACAAATAAGATAATAATTATTATTATTATTATTAGCACCGCGTCTTACTACCCGTTCGGGTTATACGCACTTACGCTAATGTGTAATGGTAGGGTGATTATGAGATGAAATGAAGGACCTACAGTTTGACGTGGAATCCGAACCACGGTGGAAGCCTGGCATTCCGCACATTCACAAGTTGTGATTAATACACGTCCTGTCAGAGGTGAAGGAAGGGTTTGGTAATCAGATAAATCTGTGCCGGGACCGAGGATTGAACCCCGGCCGCCAGCACTGATACAAATAAGCTAAAGCTATGTTTCAGTGTAAGCTGAAGTGATGAAGTGAAGAAGATTATATGTATAAGAAGTGTACCTGCATTTGAGTGGAGGGAGAGTGGAAAACCAATTTGAAAAATACCACCCTCAGTACACCCATGCCTCGATCTCCCCGTCATTAGCAGTCTATAGACTACTGCGAGAGTAGCGCGTTAGACCTCGCGGCCACCGAAGCGGGTTAGTTAGTGATTTATTTAAGTTTGAAAAATGATCCTCCACAAGCTACTTAAGTAGATCACCAAACGGACGATTTTATGTTTGTTTACAAACAACATCAAGAGACATAAAATGGGTTGATTTTAAATTGAATGCCATCAAAGATGTTCACAAAAACTATGTTTTCTGGGCACCTCAGACCTGCTCATTGGAACTGCTGATTAAAATCTAATAAAAATAAAAACTTAAAATTGAATTATTATTTTATTTATTTCAGGTTAATATAGTCATGGCATCCCGAATCAAACCGGCCCAGAGTGATATCTCTCGGTGACCCAGTACACCCCTCGGGTTGGGGGTGAGGTGAATTATCCAGACCACAGTTGGCAAAACTGCACAATGGTTTGGTATCCTTGTCCTCCGGTCGTTAAAAAGTCTGGGACACTTATCACTTATCACTTATCACTAGCAAAGCAGTGTTGAAGGTCAGTTGATATCAAACCGACCGGGAGCTTACAACAGTGATGCCATGTTATCGAAAGTAGGACTGTCGAAGGAAGAGGGAAGGAGTTAGGGTGAACACATTCATGACTCTTGTCACGAGTCGCGACAATGGTTGCGATAACTAGAAAGGGAGGGGGGGGGGGAGATACAATCCTATTCGAAAAATCAAGCGATTTACCTTGTCGGCAGTGGTGGATTTAAGGTCAGGAGTAAGAAGGCTAAGTTTATAAATAGACAATAAGTTATTATTATTATTATTATTATTATTATTATTATTAGCACCGCGTCTTACTACCCGTTCGGGTTATACGCTTATGTACTAATTCTGATAGTGGGTTAGGAATTGATTGGGAAAGTTGAATTAAGAGGAAGTGAGCCCATATTTGCGTGGAGGAAGAGTGGAAAACAATCTAGGAATCCCACCCTCCAGTACACCCGACCAAGATTCGAACCTCGATCTCCCCATTCTCAGCAGTATAGCTCACACTAAACTAGCGCGTTAGCCAATTACGCCACCGAATCGGGTAATATGTGAAAGTAGATCAAGGGCCGCTCTTGTGAATACCAGATAAATATTGCTATTGGGATGTTAAAGTTATCTACCAGATAAAAGTTGTTAGCCACTTTAATGTTTTACGCGTCTTATTAACTGAATTTATCTGCCAGATAAATAGAATTTATCTGTAGGATAATTATATTTGTATTCATAGCACGCAAGGTTGGTACTGTTTCTGCTGGTGCGCGCATGCGTATAAACCCTTATGCTACCGCCACAACCTAGCGAGTTGTGAGAACGCTCAACATTTGTTAAATAATGGCGGCTAAACGAGTGGGAGGAAACAGATGGCGTCACGTGGGCGCAGTAGCTAAGTTGTCTTGCAAGTACTAATTTCGGTGTCTGCCAAAATGTGTGCGATAGTTGGATACAACGTTTACAAAATTTCATTTATTGTACTCACATTTTGATTAATTGTTCTTATATAAATATAACTCTACAAATAACTTGTTAGTTTATATAAAAGTATGAATTAAATATTTTAAGTTTATATAGTTAGAACCCGGGCCTGTGATTACTAAACACGTGAACCAAGATTTTAACCTAAAAACAGATGATTGGCGAAACCTCATTAAAAACAACGCGTCATTATGGCAACAACCATTTTAACTTCCAAATAAAAGCTATCAGGTACTTAAACCTCCCGATAAAAATGTGATGGATAAATACATTTTATCTGGCAGATAAATGCTATCTGGCAGTCATAAGACGCACTTTTAACTTATCCACCAGATAGAAATATTTATCTACCAAATTAATATTTAACCGGCCCTTAATAGACTTTCCAACTGTTCTATGAACATTGGAATGTATAAACAAACCTGTCATGTGTCGTCAAATAACAGGATCTCTCAATAAAAGTTAAGTGACCCGTACGCTAGTCAGGACATCGTCCACGCCGAGGAAGTGACGGTGAAATGGGGCATCCTACCCCGCATCTCTGTCCCGTTTCCCTTATCTGGACCATTTGACTCTACCCGCAGCTGAGAGATATCTCACGCAGATTATCACACCATTAATAGCTCCGAACTAACCCTGCCAGCAACTTCACTCGCATTGTCTGCGTCGAAATGAAAAGCCTCCTTGAAGCCAAAACAACTATATTCCTATAAATAATAATAATATTTAATATTTAGCACCGCGTCTTACTACCCGTTCGGGTTATATGCTTTAAGCACTAATTACTCTAATGGATTAGGAATTGGGAAGGTTGAATTATATGAAGTGAACCCGCATTTGCGTGGAGGGAGAGTGGAAAACCATTGAGGAAAAACCACCCCCAGTTCACCCGACCGATATTCGAACCTCGATCTCCCCGTCCTCAGCAGTCGAGCTCAACAAGACAAGCGCGTTAGCCAACTACGCCACCGAGGCGGGTATTTATTCTATAAACGTCTGAAGAAATAAAACATTTTGGGATTTTACATAATGGGAGTAAATCGTGTATCAAATTTGTACTTTTTTTAAAAAAAAATCGATCAATCCCCAAAAGCTGTTAAATTTGAACACCAGATATGTGCAATGTTTGGAAGCATATATACTTGCGTTAAAAAATGTTTTATAACATTTAATATATTTCGTTCAAACTTGATATTTGGATGTTAAATGATCAAGTTGTGATTTTATCTCTCAAATATTTTATTGATAACTAATTTTTAAACACTTGAAATTTTTAAAAAATGGCTCTAGGATTTTGTTTAAAAATGATAACTGGGGAAAATTTGACATGATAAAACAAAACTTGTTTGTCGAGGGAAAATTCGTTTAAGGGTAGTTTATTGAAGAATTATTTTTGAAAATTTGAAATGGCTATAACTTTTTAGTTCAATATGGGTATTTGGCCGCGATATTAGATGGGGGGAGGGGGGAACAATCAACGAGGGGGAGAAGGAAGCAACGGATGTGCTCTCATATCGATCAACAGCATAAAAGGCGTACAAAACATGCATTCGAACAGTTGGGAAGTAGAAATGGAACAAAGTTCATATCCTTAAAATATCCCCTTACTAAAGATGTGGTATTTCAAGGATATGGTAGTAGAAGGATGTGAGCTTTATTCTTGATCCCCCTCCCCTTCCTACCCTCATCTTCTTATGGACGTATATGGTGATGAGCAGGGGTGGACTGGCAGGTTCCAAGTGGCCCGGGACTGTAAATATAAATTTATAAATTCCACTGAAACTAAATTTCAGTGAAAAGCTTAGGTGGTTTGTATTTTAATTTTTAGTAAATTTAATCCCGAGGCCATTTCAACCATATTATCTATGGTCCCGGCACTATTAAGCTAACTTAAAATATTAGTTTATACTTTCTAATTAATTACATGAGCAAAAATTCTTCTAAATCGTTAGACAATAACTGGAAGTTTATATTTTATATATTGAAGTTTATAAAATGATCCTACACCCGCTATTTGTGTAGATTCACAAAGAAAGAAGTTAGTATTTACTAAACAAACGCTTCTACGTTTGTTTTCAGAAATTGTTGGTAAACAACACCAAGAAACAACAATATAGGTTCACAAACAATATATTCTGAGCACCCTCAAACTTACTCAATGGAACTTTTGATTAAAATTTAATAAAAAATAGAAGTTTATAAGTGAATGGTTAGCTATATTTATTTATTTTAAATTAGCACCACGTCTTACTACTCGTTCGGGTTATACGCTTATGTACTAATTACACTAATGGGTTAGAGATTAGGTTTAATTTAGAGGAAATTCACTTGTATTTGCGTAGAGGGAGAGTGGGGAAAAAAACGTTTCGGAAAAACCACCCTCAGTGACCCCTAACGGAATCAAACCCCGATCTCCTAATCTTCGGCAGTCTAGTCTAACCACGAGAGTAGCGCGTTAGATCACGTGGCTGCACCGAAGCGGGTTTTTAAAAGAGTTGCGGTGGCCCAAATCGAACCGGCACACCGGGACATCTACCGGTGTCCTGGTGGACCGGCCCACCCCTGGATATGAGGATTGTTAAGAGGATATTAGACCTGTACCGCCATTGCTCCCAAATGTGGCAAAGCAGACCGTGCAGACTCTTAGGGAAATCATGTTTAC
>CABFVZ010000599.1:312732-360659 GCA_902151445.1 Timema monikensis | reverse complement strand
GTTTAGTTAAGTTTACTTTTGCAGTCCCATTAAATCTGGCTTGCCCTGGCAACAATTCACAAACCACCACAGGTTTGTATGTAGATATAAAAGCAATAAAATGTAAGTGTATACTTTACTTTACACAAGATAGATAAAAGCTATTAAAAATCTACAGAATTTTAAAATAACAAACTTACTTGGTAAGCTGGGATTCAAACCCAACATATTTTTTTTACTTTTCTATCCCCACAACCTAGTTTATCTTTGTCTTTCTGAGTAAATTTTGACATGGTCTCAAGTTACTCATCATTTATGTACTCTTAGGTTAGATTTTGTAATTCAAAGTTTGTCAGTAAGACTAACCAAAAAATGGGACAATTAATATTTTTTTTTTAACAGTTTGTGCCCACTTAAATTTTGTTTTTCTTTCAAAGTAATACTTTTATAACAATTTTGTAGTCACGGGACTAAGACAAAAGAAGCTATTTTAAACCTTGTATTTTTTAAACATAATTCAAACAAATATTAAATAAGTGAGTTTTAGATTGCTATAAAATATAACTTAAGTGTATATGAAAGAAAAATTAGATTATCTCTAAAAGCCAGCTAAAACTAGTGTTTAGAAGACTCGAGAAAAGTTCTTTTTACTAGTAAATTAACACCAAAGTAACTACAGTAGAGATTAGGAAAGTAATTTAAAAAATGCACCCAGATTAAAGCGGAATGAGCGAAACTTGGGACCTTACTTGGAAATAATTATTTTTTGGGAAGTGGAGGTTGATTTGCAGTGCCTCAAGATAAAGTACATAAACACATGTACATGTTTTTGACATTATTATCTCTTAAAGCAATTTAAAATTTTAAAAATATAAACTTAAGTTTTTGGTATTAATACAATTTTTTAAGATTCTAATAAACTGCTAACTAGCATTTATAATGAGAAAGAATATAAAAATGTATTATTAGTTATTACTAATGGTTTCAAATTAGGAGGAAGAGGGGAATAATTTGAAATGCCTAAACAACCCCGCACACCCCAAATGGCAAGCCAGTCTATTGCAAGCCTGACATCTTAGCTGTGTGAATAATGGTATGGGTTGAGAACATTAGGGTGGCAGATGATTCTTGTTAATCCCCAGAGATGGCCAACTGTCAACTGTTTATAAATGAATGTAAGTTACCTATCCAACACAGAGATCATACACAGAGCGGCGAGTAAGAAGAACACTGTCTCCAAGATGTGAATATAGTGAGAGTGATGGACAACAAAGCTGGCAGTAACCGCCCCAGCACTGCTATCACTGTAAGACTGACCCCAACACAACTTCAGTGAATGATTATAAAATATATGCATGGTTTTCACACTTGTGATGCAACTAGTTTAGTTATCCAGGTAGACATTGTATTGCAAACACCCTTCCCTTACTCCCTCGGCTTTATTGTGATGGATAATTTCAGTGACTTCCATAGGACAACACATGAAAAAAGGCCAAGCTGTTCCCTAAATAACAAAACATGTTGTGTCACAACTGCACTACAGCAGATTAAATACACACACAAAATTAGGCATGCACTCACGTGTTTGTCTTTGGCCTAGTAGGTCAAACCAAACAGGTATAATAACAGATATTTTTTTTGTTAATACTATCTGCATTTAGTTACACTAATAGAGGAAGAATGAGGTAGTATGAAATATAGAAAAGGCATCCATTTGTTTGAGAGTGTAAACTTAAAAAAACAACCTTCATTACACCTGATTGGTATTCAAATCCCAATCCAGTCTATTACAAGAGTGATGAGGTGAGTGCTGATGGGATAGTTAAGTCACCAATGTACTGGGACTAAAATATACAAATAAAAAAAATGTGGCTTTTGGCATGCAGAACCTTGCCTGCTTGTGCAATTATAATAATTCTTCCACTCCACCAGATTTGAACCAAAACCTCTTGAAGTACTTGGATATATTATTAATCTTAAGCCTCAGTGTTAATGTTTGTGGGCCAGACCAATAATTTTATTATCATATAAATACAGCCCATAATTAAAAAATATATATATGTTTTCTTGAATATAGTCATACCAACCTTTAAATTCTGTTGTGGAAAACAAAATATATGTTTTAAAGAGTTGTACACACTTAATTACACTAAATGAGTAAGTATTGGTAAAGTGGAATTTAGAGTAAATGATCCAGCATTTGTGTGAAGAGAGAGTGAAAAACCATTTAGAAAAAAGCACCCTCGATATACCCGGCTGAGATTTAAACAGTGACCTCGCTACCATAAAACTAGACTATTATGAGGTTGACATTTTGTCCACATGCCTATTGATGCAAGTATTAGGCTTACTAACAACTCTTTTTAAGGGGCAGGGGGGGAATTCCAAGTCAAATCAACAAGTGTAGAGGCACTTTTCAACCTTACATTTTTTAATTTGGCATACTGAAAGAAACACCTGAGAGATGTGACAATGAAAAATTTCAGGTTAATATCTTTTTTATTTGTGAAGTTATAGAGGTACAAAATTTGCAGTTTCGACCAATTTTTTCTCCATCTTGTTAACTTTAACACCTATAGCACCTATAAAGGTGATTCAAGTGATTTTGGAAAGGTCTAGAAAAGCTCTTTCATATGAGATTTTAATTGGATGTATTAAAATGGTTTATAAGAAAATCTTTATCAATATTTTGGCGGCCATTTTCTAAAAACCTGTTTTTTTCCCCTTCAAAAAGAATATATGTTATATATATACTATTGCTTAATAACTATGAAACATTTGAAGATGGGATACAAATGGGTTCAGGAATTATGTTAGATTCAGAAAAAAAAAAGTTCCACCTACCTTTCCACTGTGATATGCGATTCCCAATTTCACATCAAGAGTCTCTGCCCAAGGCCACGTCAGATTTCTCACTCCTTTGTTTAGTTCACATCATACTTCATACATTCCCAAGGCCACACCATACACGTCATAGGCTTCAAATCCCTTAAATGTTCTCCAAATAAAACACCTTAAATGCAATCCAGGCTTTAAACACCTTTAATGTTCTATAGGTTTGAAACCCCTAAAATGTTATTTTGACACAAGGTGTGACATCCCTTTAATATTTTCTCTTTTTCTGACTAACCAACAACCTACTGAAGTGTTGACAAGCTACTCACTCTCCCCAACCCTCATTCCATGCAGCATAAAGGATGGTATTGTATTTAGAATCTCTATCCCTAAATCAGCTGAACATAACAAATAACTGTTGATAACACAAAGACAATGAGTCACTGGCTCCCAATGTTTCAGCTTAAACTCCCCCTCCACTTTTCCACTTAGGTGAGTAGCAAATACAGTGCAAAGGACAAGGCTATTTCTGACTCATCACACAGATAATCCCTGCCTGGACTACCCACATGGCTAACAGGTCTACAGCCACCAGTTCTTAAAATAGATTTACAACTAATTATTATTCAATCTTATTAGAACTAGCTATTTGAAGTTTTAAATAGAATATTCATAAATCCCTTGTGTTTATAGATGTTTAATTTTTTATAAAGTAGTTTTCGTCAGTCTTAAGTACAAAACATATTTTTGTGTTAAAAAGTGACACAGAAAAATGAGTAAATTTTCTAGTGTGTGTTGTAATCTATTGAGTAGCAAAGGATATGATAATGTAAGAAAGAATTTTAGATCTGTTACACCATGGATGAGAGAACTCTTCCAAGAGTTATATGAAAACGCTAAAATTTGTGATAAGTGCCGTTAAGTTACTTGGTGAGATGTGTAATAAGCAACAGTCTGAAGCTGAATACATTCAGTTTTGAAGAAAACACCAATTTTTCAAAAGACAATTGTGGTGTTCTAGCATTTACTAAACATACAGCTATTAAATCATTAAATGATAGTTTAGTTAATTTGGGTGATACGCCAAACAAGAAGAAACATCTTTTGGAAACTAATTATTGTACAAAAAATCTGCAGAAAGTGAATGAAACTATTAAGAGTATAAATTTTACACAAGTGGGCCCAAGCGAACAAATATTCAATATTAATCAGTGTCAGTGCAGAGAGTGAGATGATAAGCCAACTGAAGGAAAAGTTTACATCAACATCAGATAGTACTAACAGTGTTACCTAAAAGTTGGAGTTTGGGTAAAATTCAGCAGGAGTTTGGAGTAACAAATTACATGGCAAGAAAGCTTATGAAAGAAAAAGGTGTTATGTCACCACCTAATCCAGAACCAGGAAAAAGTTTATCTAGAGAAAATGTGAACATTATTGAACAATTTTATTGTGATGATACTGTTAGCAGAATTATGCCTGGGAGAAAAGACTTTAGTTTCAATGAAAATAGATGGGAACAGGTGTCATGTTCAAAAAAGACTCCTACTATATACTCTTAAAGAGGCTTACATGCTGTTCACAGATAATCATCCAGAAATTACTGTGGGATTCTAAAAATTTGCTGATCTACGACCTAAGAACTGTGTATTCCCAGGATCAAGTGGTACACACAATGTGTGTGTATGTACACATCACCAGAATGTGAATCTTATGATCAGTGGCTGCAGGATCAAGGAACTGACTGCAGAAGAAGATATGCCAATTTCTGATTACAAAGATTGTTTATCCAGAGTAATTTGTAATCCGCCTTTACCAAAGTGCTACTTTGGAAACTGTGAATACTGTGCAAGGTATAATGAATTATACAAAAGTTTGAAAATATCTATGACAGTAACTTTGTTGACATGACAACATACAAGCAGTGGGTCACAGTGGACCGTTCAAACTTGGAAACTGTTTCAAAACCGGTGGATGAATTCTTGGATTTCCTATTTGAAAACTTAAAAAGTCTTCTTAGTTATTCTTTCATCACTAAAGAGCAAGCTAATTTCTTTTCTGAGAAGAAAAAATCCCTTCAAGAGGCTGAGTATTTAGTGGTATGTGACTTTTCAGAAAATTACTCATTTGCTCTTCAGGACTCGGTACAATGATTTCATTGGAACAACGCACAATCCACAATTCATCGATTTCTTATTTATTATTTAAAATCATCAGAATAACCACACACTGTTAAATAATAATAATATTTAGCACTGCGTCTTACTACCCGTTCGGGTTATACGCTTTAAGTACTAATTACGTTAATGGATTTAGGAATTGGTCCCCCCCGCCCCCAGTTCACCCGACCGAGATTCGAACCTCAATCTCCCCGTCCTCAGCAGGCAAGCTCAACACGACAAGCGCGTTAGCCAACTACGCCACCGAGGCGGGTCACACACTGTTAAACATGCAAATTTTGTGATAATCTCAGAGTGCCTTTAGCATGATAGAACAGCAGTTTATACATTTCAGAGAAAGCTAATCAAATTCTTTAACACTAATTTTCACCACCGAAAAAAAAATCACATATCTTTCAGATGTGGCAGCATCACAGTATAAATAATCGCAAGAACTTTACAAATATGAGTTTACATCATCAAGACTTTGGATGCAAAGCAGAGTGGCACTTCTTTGCCACATCACACGGTAAAAATGCTTGTGATGGTGTAGGGGGAACTGTAAAGCATCTTGTTGCTAGAACCAGTTTACAAAGGCCTTATGCAGAGCAAATGACACCAAGACAGTTTTATGAATGGGCAAGTCAGATTATAGAAAGGATGACATTCATGTTTGTGACAATAGGAGAATATGAAAATGTACTGATATTTTTGCAGGAGAGATTTGCAAACTCTAAATACATTCCTGGAACACAGAAGCTTCACTGTATCGTTCCATTTCAATCAAGGAAACTGATAACAAAGGTTTATTCTTCAGCAGAGGAGTCAAAACTTGAAAGTATCAAGCAAGTCAAAGAACAGCTAGAAATGAATGAGCTACATGGATTTGTTACTTGAACATATGATCGACACTGGTGGTTGGGATGTGTTGTCTCTGTAAATGAAAATTCAAAATCAGTTTTCTACATCCACATCAATCATTTGTTTACCCACAAGGTTCCTGACGGTTTAGTAGTGCATGTGTCATCATTTCTTACAAAAGATGACACCCTGACCGCAATTGGTAGAACATATGTTTTGACAAAACAGGAAGTTTCAGCTGTTCACAGTCAACTGGATACATATATGCCTATATGTTTAAAAGTGTAAAAATATCAGGTATGTTTATTAATTTTAGTACTGGTAATATATTTGTAGATTTAATTAATATTACATTTAAATAACATTTTAGCTTTCGTGTCAATTAACTTCAAGAAACAATGGAGCAAACTTGTGTGACATTAAGACATTAATGGAAATGGAAATTTCTATTTTACTGAATCTAACATAACTCCTGAACCCATTTGCATTCCATCTTCAAATGTTGCATAGTTAATAAGTAATAATATACATACAACATATATTTTTGGAAAAAAACAAACAAAAAAGAAACAACAAAATGTTTATCATATTTTTAATTTTTTATTTTCATAATATAGTTATGTAATATCTCACATAAAAGAGCTATTCAAAACCTTTCCAAACACATATGAATCACTTTTATAGGTGCCCAGTTTACTGAAATACTCAAAGTTAAAGTTAACAAGATGGTGACAAAATTGGTTGAAATCACAAATTTTGCACCTCTATAACTTCATAAATAAGAAAGATATAGATATGAAATTTTACATATGCATATATCTCAAGTGGTTCTTTCAATATGCCAGATTAAAAAAAGAAAAGGTGAGGTTGAGGACCTTGTTGACTTCACATGGAATGACCCAGGGATGAGTATGGTAGGTCAGAGGTGGTGAATCAACATCAATACATATGGGAAAAAAGAGGTTTACCTAAATTAGGCACAGCTGAGGGTATAACCTAGTTCTCCGCAACATCCAGGTGACTTACAACCATTACTACACTAATAAAAGAGAGTCCATTCATTATAGGAGTGGTGATAACTGACAGCTACAAAAAGATGTAAAAGTGGTTAAAAGTAATACAAATTAAAAACAAATTGTTTGTTGTGAAACTTTTGACTGTCAAAAGTGACAAATCAATAAATGGTTTTTCAGATCATGTTTAAAGAATGAATATATGATAGGTCTCGTAGCTTTTCCTAGTTGTCAGTTACCACCACATAATGTAGATGGGGTTTACATTGTAAGTTATCTGTAGATTGGGAAGGGATCTACATTTTACTTTAATCAAAAGCACTTCTTACCATGATGCAGGTGGCGAGAGAAAGGCCACCTAAAAGGCCATGGCAAAGTGTGAAAAGCGGTTTCAAGCATCCCTGGGCAAATATGGCTACTTCTAGGGATGTGGTTGGAGTGTTCCAGTTATTCCCATCACTTCTTTGGTCTGCGTCTGAATCCAGGGAATTCAAGGCTTTGGCTCTTGGCACCTTTACAAAACCATAGTTCTTTTGCAGGTATACTTCCCCACTAACTAAGTGATAAGATTTTGGAGAAGATCCATCCAACATTAAATTTTCATCTGTAAATAACAAATTTAGTTATATACAAATTACAATATTATTTAATAATGACCAAATATATATATCCTATATAAAATCAAGAACTTTCTTGAAGGATGCTAAAATAACTTTGTATAAACTTTTTTTCTATAAACTACTCCTCTAAGTTAACTCTATAACAGTGGTGGCACTGTCAGGTTAGAAAGCAATGAGGAGTAAGTATTCAGGGCTTAAACACAACTCTGAGGGTGTCCAGGAAATTGTCTGAGTATGAGAAATCCAGAGTTTACTAAACTCAGGAGACCCCAAGTGTGATAAATGCCCAAATTTAAAAAAACTCGGTGCAATTGTCCTTTGACCAGGGAGGCTAGGGTTAAAATTCAACCAGATACACTTAAGATAGCTTCCTCAAAATTTGGAAAATGCTCCTTCAGTGTCTTAGATTTCATGCTGTTGTTTTTAAAAATGTATTATTAAGATCAATATCAAGGTTATCAACAGCTTATTCTTAGAGGTAAGGATCGAGTAGGAAAATGATATGAAAATGGAGATGATTTTTTAGTTACGGGTGTAGCCAGATCAAGTATTATGTTTGTAAATTGAAAAAAGATAGCTCAGTAGAGCATTGTCTTGGTAAGCCAAATGTCCCAGGTCCAATCTCCATGTTCAGATGTTATTTTTCTTGTAAATTAGATAAAATACATCTTCATTATTGTGGAGGGAATGAGACAGCCTCAATGTACCTGGAGGAGATGTGACACTTTACCTTACTCTCACTGGCATTCCAGTCTAATGTGAGCTTGAGCTGTTCCTGTTTACTCAGCTGAGATGGTTTAAATTGTTGTTAGCCAATAAGCCTACTTGAACCAAACAATTAAAAAATTGCCTTTATCTGGTGATGAAATCTTGGGTTCATCTACAATATCATCTTGCAATTCGTTGAGAACGGTTGTAATGGTTGTCTCTGGAATCTGTTCTTTCGTTTTCAAGTCGCTCCTGGACTTTTTCCTGCGTTTCTTCTTTCGAGGAGAATGTGATGTGATTTCTGTTTCATCTCTAGCAGAATGAGTTATTATAGGTGAGTGTACTGGTATCTCAGTGATGTCTTCATGAGGACTCCCCAAATTCATTGTATTGTAATTATCTGGCGCAAAGTCAATCTCATTCTCAGCTCCCTCCATTGCCAGATATATTACTGAAACTAAACATTCAAGTTTGCATTATTTTTGAGATGGGCCTTTATTCAACGCGCATTTTTTAAATACACATTGAAATTATACTAACACAATCTTGGTGGCTTAGTTTAAAACATATCTAATAATAATCTGCATTGAGGCTACAGCATCAACCACATTTGGTTTGGTTTGTCGGTGAATGGGGATGTAATTTTAAAATAAAAAAATACCACCTTTAGTTCTGCCCAAGCTGATATAACTATAAGTACTGTAAAGTTAAATTTAAGTTAGGCCTCAATGTCCAAAGTATAAAGTACATCTATAACAGGGCAGGTTTTATTACATTTATTTTAGTTAATTGTTTCACAGTGTAAAATTTTGTACAGCCAAAACTTAGGAAACACTGGACTGATCTGCAAGTAAAACCAAGTACAGAGGGTGCAAACATGAGATCACTCGACTTATAAACAGGCAGGGAAGGAGGGAGTGGTTGTAAGTATAATGCGGATCACAATGTTTCTGGATACTCTCAAAATATTAGTATCTGGGAGCGCTCAAGCACACTGCCATTCCAACTGTGGTGACCTTTAAGAATTATTTCAGAATATAGATTCTGTTTCTGTCTGGAAATAATTATTCACAGACAGAAACATTATATCTTGGACACATCTTTTGTTGCCCCCTCACCCTCAAAATTTACAGCTCTGTGCAATTTCATGTTTAACACCTCTGGTCATGTCAGGCCTGCAAATGATACAAATTAATCAAAATGAAATGAGAAACTATGTTTAATTAATGAGTGTATTACAATAAAAGATGGAGGGTCCATGCAAGCTGTGACAAAATAATGGAAGAGGAAGGTCAGATATAAATGGTCTAAACAGATAAAACACACACATTGTGAAATTATTACATAATGTTTTATGGACTTACAAACATGACTTGGCATACTAGCAAGCTTATCTTATTGCCACATTGTAAAACCCCAGTTCAACAAGAGCTGTATTGTCATAAGTATTTGAACAAGATGTGTAGCGTAAGCTGTGCTAATATTAAACAAACTAATACTGAATCGGCACAATATGACAATCAAGCAATTAGGATGATTAATAGAAAGATGTTAACTTCATTATCATTTATTAGAGAGCTTAAGCTGAATTTGATGTTTACAATGCAACACAAATAAAATCAATATCAAGTATATTAGTGGTGAAATGGAATCGAAATATATGTATGTGTGTGTAACTAAACATAACAAGCATGTCTAAGTAGATGATATGTACACGCAAAGAAAGTTTGTGCAAGTAATACAGCCCAAGCAGAATAGCAGCAAGAGTTAGAACGACTTTCATTACAGGTTTGTTGTTTTTATTGTGGTGAGTTATTATTACAAATTCAGAATTTAAATTGTCTTTTTATTCTGCAGTTTAGCACAATAAAAATTATAGTGCATAAAACCTTACTATTATTGTGGAATCCCAAAGAGCCATACCCTACTTAATAGATATATTCTTTCAAACCAAACTGACTTTATGTATTTAAAAAATATTTGAACCAATTTAAAATAATGTCTAGAATGATTTTTAAGCAAAAAATTAGGTTGTTTACAAAAAACCATTAAGTAGACCCCATCTACCATGAAAGGTTACTCTTACCTCAATGAATTACACGATGACCCTATCGTTTAGGCTATACCATAGTGGAATAATACAAAGTTGCTACCTTACAGGGTAAATTAAGGGTACATAGTTGAAAAGAGATTTGTTCACTCCCATATTACCATTTATAAGTTTATTAACCCTTTTAATGCCACGAGCCGATCTGATCCGCTCCGCCTATTAACGCTAAAAGTGCCACGACCCAATCTGATCGACTCCGCCTATTAACACTAAAAGTGCCACGATCCGATCTGATCGGCTCCGCCTATTAACGCTAAGAGTGCCACAATCTGTTCTGATTGGCTCCGCCTATTAACGCTAAAAGTGCCTCGATCAAATCTGATCGACTCCGCCTATTAACGCTAAAAGTGCCATGACCCAATCTGATCGGCTCCGCCTATTAACACTAAAAGTGCCACGATCCAATCTGATCGGCTCCACCTATTAACGCTAAAAGTGCCACAATCTGATCTGATTGGCTCTGCCTATTAACACTAAAAGTGCCACGATCCAATCTGATCGGCTCCGCCTATTGACGCTAAAAGTGCCACAATCTGATCTAATCGGCTCTGCCTATTAACACTAAAAGTGTCACGATTCAATCTGATCGGCTCCACCTATTAACGCTAAAAGTGCCACAATCTGATCTGATCGGCTCCGGCTACTACCATTAAAAGTGCCAGAGCTCATGAGATCGGTTCTCTATATTTATGCTAGTTCTCGCTTTACCTGATAGATAGTAGTGTAGTAGTGTCATATGTAACTGTAAAGAGAACATTTCCCTCTTATTTTATATAACGTTGACAAAAAAAAAAATCAACTGTAAATAGTTGTTATTGAAACTGATAATTTAGTACATTTACTATGGGAAGGTCACATACTCAATGTGCTAAGTGCAACGCAAATTTACATACGAGCTGCATGGAAAAACATCAGTGGGGCTCACATTCATACTGATGTAAATAGTTTTGTAAACAATGTTCAAATGTACAGGTTAAATTGTTTTGAGTTTAGAAAACTATGCTATTTAGATTTTATGTTATGTCATGTGAATAAAAAGAGTTATTTACCAATGTGAGTAAATAGGCATAATACCTTTACAAATTTATATAATATGTAAACAAAATTAAATTATTCATTATGTGTAGGCCTAAATATTTATTCATGAGGTAAGCAATATAATAAATCTTGCTGTAAGGTAAGCAATAACAGCCCAAAAATATAATGTCCAATAACAAATAAAAATTTCTGTAATTCCTATTTATAACCATATACATTCAAAACTTTATTTTCTTGCATAAAACTAAATGCACTAAAGCAAAATAATAGTTAAATGTACATATAATATATTTTTTAATATGTTAATTAGCCTAAGTTTAAAAAAAAATCAAAATTAAATAGTTTTCATTAATTTGTAATAATTTATTATTATTTAAAAACAATACATACAGATTAAAATTATAGAAAAATCATATAATCGCTTCATAAATAAAGATTTGGCGAATTTTCTTGCAAACCCTTACAAAAATGAAGAAATAGCTGTGGCACTCTTCACACACAAAACCTAACAAGCCTCTGGCACTCTTCATGCGCAAATTCTGGAACAGGCGTGGCACTAAAAGTGATAACTAATGTCAAAAATATCTTAACACAAACAGTTTGTAGTAGTCAACTTGGAAATATGTGTTTTGACAGGTCAATTAAATATTAATTGTTAATAAAAATAATATTAAAATAATTGATAATAGTAAGCTTTTAAATAAAAAACATAATAGAGAATAAACAAATAAAAAATTGGCTTGAAGTTGTTGATGAAAATAAGCCTAATCATTTATATCTAAAGCCAACTAGCAGCATAAAGCAGAACTGAAATCTTAGATTTCTCATGTAGATTTTCCTAAATAATTTATAAAATAAAACTATATATATATTTTTTTAGACAAGACATGTTTCTTTCCTAAGGATTTAATACACGACACAAACCAACTTTACCTAATATAGTGGGTATAAACGATTAGGTTGAGTTAAATTTTTTTTAAAGAACCAAAACAAGATCTGGGTACCTTAGTATATTTAGGTTATAAAGAAATACTAAATTATTCATAACATCACCCAGGATGGAACTGGTGACCCATATATTATCAAGTATCATAGACTAATAAAACCTTAGCTTAAGACAACACTATCAACATATAACACCCAACGTTAGTGCTAGAAATTATACTACATTGATTCTACATTATGCTACATTCCTCAACTGTGACTTGTGCCTGGAGACGGTTGCATGTTGCAGCCGCTCCCTGAAATGTGCTAAAAAAATCCGAGAACAATGCGGAAGTTAGCTCTGGAAAGTGGTACGATCAGTGAAGGAAGTGTTCGGGTATTCGTGTGAGAGGTTGTGAGAGCGTAACTTGAAACCACGCTGAGTTACTCATGTTTTCCTCTTACTAAACAGTTATATTAAAAATACAACAATATTCTTTTATCATAAAAACAGCTAAATTTTCCACTAATTTTGGTAAAAGTTTGGACTCCATAACACAAGGGTTCAAAAGTGATTAAACAATTTAATTTCAAGGTTACCGAAAAGCTAAGGTAATTGTAACCTTAATGAAAATTTCCATTGCAAAACACGTGGTGAGATAGAGAAGAACCGAGTCAGGGCAATTAACTAATAATAATAATATTTAGCACCACGTCTTACTACCGGCAATTAACTAATAGCTCACTAAACAGTTCAGTAATAGCCACCATTTAAGATTAGAGCACCTGTAGGTAATCGAAAACCTTCTGTTACCAAGAAACCAGGGGCTGGAAAAAACTTCTGCTTTTAAAAGAGAGGTAAGAGAGGTGAAGGGAACAAATAGAAGAAGTGAATCAGCATTTGCGGGTGGTCATTCTAAAGGCTTAAAAGAGACATCTAAGTGTGTAGAGTAAACAAGAAATGTCGTAGGCTGATTATTTCGCTCGCAAACGAATATGCCTAAGGAAGTAAAAAAGAAAAATCCTGTTAAGGTCATGGATGAAGTACAGGATGTGGTGACAGAAGAAAAGAAGGATGCAAGCCATAGGATGATAGCGATGAATGAGTTCATCGATTAACTTTTCCAGGACAGAAAGGTGGTTGCAGGGGTTACCAATAAGTTGAAATCGGAGATTAACAACTTGTTGTTGGTCATCGTGAACCTAGAGAGGCAGGTCCAGCAGCTGACGTTGGAAAATACAAGACTCAGGGTAAAAATAGAAGAAGAGCAGGAGTTGAAAAAAGAAGACTAACGTTTGCCCAGATCGTCGCCGCTGAGGCAACAGGTGACTCCGGCACAGCGGATCAACAGAGAGATGTGAAAAAAAAGAAAAAATTTTCATCTCATCCAGCAAAGGGGATATATGAAATATACACAAGTAAAGGTAATGTCCAAGCTAAATCCTACCAAGAATAAGATCCGGATCAGGTCTATTCAGCCAGCCTAGAAAATGGTTGTAATAAAGACTAAGAACGGTGAGGACAAAAAATAAAAAAAAAAAAAGAGAGGGATCTCAAGTGTGAGGTTCCGAGGAAGAGACAACCACTTGTTACTATATTTGATGTACCATTGGATATGTATGACAGTGGAGGAACTGGCAGAGACAGTTTATAAACAAAACCTAGAGGGCAGAGTCACATAGAAAGAGTTTGTGGAGGGATTTGAACCTCGATTCTTAGTTAGATTGATGAATCGAGTGCATGGCTCAGTGCCACGTACCAAACATATAGAAGCAAAGTGAGGTGGTTATCCTGAGCAAGGGAGAGGATAAGGATCTGCAACTCCTGAAATCGTACAGACCGATTTGTCTCTTATATGTATGTGGAAAATTGGAAGAAAAGATCCTGTGTAATAGATTTCAAAATCATAGAGAGACTGTGGGATTGCACCAACAACAGTGGGGTTTTAGGAGGGGCAAATATTAGGAGGACGCTATCTGTGAGGACATGAGTCTAGTAGATAGGGCTAGAGGTAAATAAATATGTAATGGGGATATTTGTGGACATTACGGGAGCGTTTGACAACTTGTGGTGGCCGGCGTTATTCGGGAGCCTGAGAGAAATCAGATATCCGGGGAGCCTCCACATGAGTCTTATGGACTACTGTAGGGGAAGATACGTGAACCTGAGATGTCTAGGAAGGACGATAAGCAAAAAACTTACAAAAGGATGTTCCCAAAGGTCGGTCTGTCGATCTTTTGGGACGTGTCACTCAAATCTGGTTTAGTGGAGATCGAGTCACTCCTTGAAACGGCGGGGGTGGTTGCCTTTGTGGACGATATACTCATAATAGTTGAAGCAACATCTCGAAGATAATTATAAATCAAGAGTGATGCAGTTCTCCCTGGGTTGAACTCTTGGTATAAAAGGATAAAACTGAGTTTAGCTCTTGCAAAGACAACTTACGTGCTATTCAGGAGGGTACTCAAGAGAAACCCGAGGGTTAAGATTGCCGAACAGATGATAAAACAAAGCAAGGATATCAGGTACCTGGGCGCGATGCTGGATTAGAGGCTCGACTTCATAACGCACATGAAGAACACATGTGGAAAGGCTTAAAGGGCTATGAATAAGATCATCAGCATAGGGCAGGGCAGATTTAAACTGCCTATGAGACTGATCAGATTGTATCAACAGGCTATGTTGGTCTCCATTGTGGGTTATGGGGCCAGCGCGTGGGCTCATCGGCTCAGATAGGTAAGAATCAGAAGGAAAATCAGAAGCCTTCAGAGAAGTGTACTTTGAGGCTATCTGGAGCATATAAGACGGTTGCTACAGACGCTTTGTGGGTAGCCTTAGGTATCTGGTCCTTGGACTTAGAGGTGAGGAGAGTGGCATTGTATTGGATAAGGAAGAGAGATATGGAGAAAGTGGCTACTTTCACGAGAGCAAGGATAACAACGGGACTTCAGGTCAGGAAATATCTTTAATAGGAGTGACAAGACAAGTGGAAGTGGAGCAAAACAGGTAGAAGAATGCATAAGATATTTCCAAGTGTTGCTGAACAGTTGGGAATGGAGTACCTGCAACCCTCTCCAGGATTGATACATTTTGTGTATTGAGAAGTTGGAAGATAAAAGGAACTTACAGATACTGTTTCAAGTGAGCATGGTTTATCACATACTGTGTGACATGGACCGACGGAATCCCCTGGATGCAATCGCGGATGTGTCCAAATACGAAAGAGATAAGTACATAACTGTATTGAAAAATAGAGGACTAAATAGACTGTACAACTTAAGGTGCGGTCGCATAACTACTAATACACAGTAAAAATGACTGATTTGCGACCGAAATTCTAGATGAACCAATAATGATATATTTTTGATTTGTTTTATGACTGTATGGACACTCTTCTAAATTAATATTGGATAATGTAATTTTTTTTATGCATATATTTTTAAAATTAACTAAAAATTTTTTTTATAATGGTTGGATTTAAATAAAACAACATACAATCTTAAGTTTTGTGTGTAATTTACAAATATAATATTTTTAATCACGTAAACCTATTCTTCGGCTAGAAATCAGTCATTATTTACATAAATGTAGGCTTATTACAAGAGAGGGGTGGAAACCCCCCACCACACCTACTCAAGTCAAGAGAGGTGAAGTTTCTCGGTAGAACGCGAGACTCAGTCAGCAGTAATCCTATTGTTTGCTTGACAGGACAACACTAATAGCCTTGATATCTGTCCAGAGGACCAGTTATAATATTTCAGTTGTATTATTTTTTTCTGAGTCTTAAATAAAAATCTTTGCAAGCTAGAAAATGAACCTATATCAATATTATTTCATAAACTAGAGCATTTAAAATATATTATTTTTCAATGGTATTTTTAACGTGCAATTTATGAAAACAAGGATTATATCTGCACATGACTTACAAACTAGCTTTTAGCTATGACATACATAACAGTTTACTAAAGTTAAATTAACGACTCTACCTGGTACCGAAACCGGGACCCTTAGCATAGTAAGCACAAGTGCTATCGACATAACTAAAGTGTCGGTTAAAATACAAAGATAAATGCATTATGTTAATAATGATAAACCACTTTAAATACATGTTAAAAAATAATATAATGATAAAAATATAGCTGCGGTAAAATAATATTCAATACCATAGCTGGATTAAATTGGAATGTTGCGCAAGTTGATGCATCTTATGATGACTCTCGACACACAAAGTATTAAATTATTTACATTTATTTTGTATTGAAGATTGAATATTTTTTTAAAAACACAATTAAGTATATGCTTATATAGTAATTCACTTTTTGGGGTCAGTGTATCCTTTCAAATTGTTGGGAAACTATATGCTATCCGTCAAGTAGACCAGGGTTGGACTGGGTCCTTCAAAAGGGTGTGAAACTTGTATTTTTAAAGGATATAAAATATTTTGAAGAGCCCAATTTTTTTAAACCTTTTACTGTAAAATAACTATACGAGTGCTGGTAAAATTTAATAATATTCATTGATAGTAAAAATATTGGTAGTTCCAGCAAGGACTTTCAAAAAAAAAAATTTTTTTTTTTTTTTGTTTTTCTCATGTGTCTCAAAGCATTGTTTAATATTGTAAATTGCATAGGTTATGTTCAATAAATATAGTATAAATTCCTGGTCTAAGTGAATTTTACTTCACAAAAGTGAAAAAACATCAAGCATTTAAGGAACAAATTGTACAAGATATTATGCTATATCTTTGGCAAGAATCCTCGGACTATTTGGATACAGCCTGTCTCAATAACATCTGTCCTGAGCAAACTGGGGTTGTCTTGGAAAAAAGGAAGTGTAGACATCACACAACCAATTACCTCAACTAAACCTGACTTGAATCAGTGCTGAAAAGGGAATTTGGTCTTCTATTCTGCCGCACCTTAAGACAAGGGTACAGGACGGAGAGCGACAATGACATGACAGAAGACAGTGACGTTACAACCCATATGGATGACACCTAATGGTACTGCACGACTAAGTCAATAGGTGTGACAAATACAAACTGGATTATCGGCTAGCAAAGTATAATGTGATGGGGATCTCCAGGCAAACTGAAACCTAGCTGAGGGAAGGAGTGATCTCTGGATTCCATTAGTGTGAACTGCTGATGAACTGGAGGGCGCCTTGATACCAGGTAGTAGAAGAGAACAATATCTTCAGATGGGAGAATCAACCCCTTACTCATAGGGTCCAGCCCACTAGAAAACAAGGTGTGATGCTGGGTTGGAGCTGTCGAGCGTTTGGTCCGTCCACCGATCCATCGGATGGATGCTTTCAATTCAGAAAATGGATGGGTGATAACAACTGAAAGCCTCTGCAGTCGATTATAAGAAGGACTTGTACTTAGGTTAAGTTAGTATTAAGTATTCTTGTAAGTCTTTAGGTTGTTAGTTGTTAGTCCATAGGTGGTGGTATTGTAGATAGTAAGCGGAGTGAAATCTCCGGTAGGACGCCTCCCCAGGTGGTGGATAGGGGAGATGCCCGCCCCCACTGGGGCTCTTGCCGATCTGGGGAGTATTAGATCCAGAGTGTGGTGGGACAGCCAGTGGGGCAGCGCGGCGAGGGCGTAATAAGTCCAGGTGGACCAACTAGTAGTGTAGGTATAGGAAAGAAGGTCAAATAGAATATTTAGATTTAGGTGCTTATACCAAACTTATTATTGTATTTAAAAAATAAAATATCTAAAAGATGTAATGTCGATTCAAGCTGTAGATCTAGGTCCCGAGCTACATTCTATGAATTGGGATGGATAGTGAAAATAAATAAATAAATAAAATTATGCTACATGAGTAATATTCCAAAGCTGCCATCAACATACTCTTCCAGAGCCATATTTATATTTTATTCCAGCACTCAATGCCAGTACAGGTTATTTGCTGCCATAATAACTTAACTCTAGGAAGACACAACAGCCTGACACAAGACAATTTATTTACAACTTAGCGAAAAGGAACAAAATTATTTTCCTATTTTCATATGTTTAACCTTCACCTGGAATCAAATTCGAGACCCTTGGATCAATTGTTTGTCCCACTACCATTCCTAGACCTGTAGTTGACCCATAAAACCACTCAGTCACTAAGATGGGATCTAAATTGATTAACACATTGATGTGGTATGCTGTGTGGTTGAGCAGAGTCTTATAACATATTTTAACAGGTCTGGAGTTGATTGATAGTTGAGGAGTCCAGATCATTGAAAAGCCATGGCCTTGTCATATATAAATTAAAATAGACTATGTCAACTTTTAAATGAGTGTGTCAAATTCTTGTGTTACAGATCATTTGACAGACAGCAAGACTGGGTGATTGTATGAACACATGGGCGCTAATCAATGTGAGTTGACATTCTGAACCCGGGATTGACGTCAGTTCCAGATTCTTCACTCCTCTGCCATCTGTTAAGTGAGCCAGAGTTAGTTTGTGAGTCAACAATTTTAGAAGAGTGACCGACAAGAAGTTTTTCTTCCTGGGAGAAGCATCCAGTGGCTTAAAACAAGGTAAAAACAATTGCATCACTTTTATATTAAATTACAGATGATCTAAAAGAATATGTGATCTAAATGACAAAAAGGGAGGAATTTTTTGTAAAATGATATAGTTATTATAATTGTAATGGTATAGTTATTATGATTATTTAGCTAACAGAGCATAACATATCTTAGCTGATTAACTAAGTTATGTTTAAGAACTATCAGGTATTTTTGAATGTCTTAAAATATATTTTTTTGTTTTGTTTAAATTGGCAATGATCTGGGAAGTATTTGACTTGGCTTGAATCTCAGCTTGGTGTATTAAAATATAGTTGGTGGCTCTAATAAGCTAACACACACTTTTACTTATTGAGGTTTATTTAAAAATATTATCATTTATAAATGTTATTATGATCATAAAGGTCTCTCAATATCTATATTGCACTCTATAATTCTAATGAGTCATTTGGCCTGCCTCCTGAAAAATCATACTGCTTTAACTCTTCTAAATTTGATAAAGGGTTGTTGTATCATGATGGGGATTTAACATTATTAAACCTACAAATACTATATCAAAAATATGAAATTTTGAAATTGTTACAACTATACCAGAGTTAACATAATAACAAGATCCCTTTGTGCTCATTTTGAATGTATATATATATATATATAATTATTATGTTATTTTCCTGTTAATTCTATCCTATACCAGATACTAAACAAACATTTGTAATCCAATTAAAATGTATTTTCAGTTATTGAATGATAATCAAAATGAAGCTGTAAAGTAAGCTAGAAAATATTTATCGACACTAAAACATAACTAGCTTTTAAAAACATATTAATTTTGCTAATGCAAGTGTAAGTTAATAATATGACTCAAGGTTTAACTTGTTGCATTGCAATTAATGGGCCTCATTGACTAGTCAAATTCTTAACTTTAATTGAGATTTCTAATCAAGTGACAATTTATGATTAAACATTCTTGTGAGAGTAATAGAGAAATTAAAAAAATCTAAACATTAATAATTGAGAACAGTAAAATTGTTCAACATAAGTGTATTTAAAGGAAACTGTTGCATTTCAAAAGAAAGAAGGTTCTGTCTATATAATATAATAGATATAAAAAAATATCTCAAAAAGTAAAATAAATTCAAACTATGATAGTAGTCATATCTTAGCTCAAAGATATTGTTCCTTTTCTTCTTTGTTTACCATGGAAGGTAAGAGTTGTCTTGACTGATTACACTATAGCCCTATCTTATAAACTAGAACATAGTGGATAAACCTGTCAAGGTAATCATAAGGGTGAACAAAGTGTACATAGCAAGCATCTTCAGGAACTTATTTTTAAGGAAAGATGTTGATTCCCACATGAAAGTGTCAAATAAGTTCGTGGGGTTGATGTAATTACTGAAACTAGTTGAACAGTAAAATGTATTAGCAAACTCTCCATTCGCAATGAACAAATGAGATTTTCAACATGCTTTTGTTATCATACCTTATTAGGTACATCTCCGACACCTTATCTCAGTCGGTAGTGTGTTTGCCTACTGAACTAAGGGTCCCAGGTTCGATTCTTGGCATGGCCAAACATTTATCATTGATAAAAATATGGGTTTACTCTTTCACATTGATAAATTAATGGCTGGGGACTGGATGCTGTCCCTGTCCTAGTCTTAAAATAGATTATAAGGCATATTAATCTACGACAGGCCTAGCCAGTCAGTAGTGGAAAAATATATGACTTGAATAAAAAACTGATCCAGATCACAGGTTGAACAGTAATGGATGTAAACTTTATTACATATATCTAATCTCATTTATTTCCTAATGTAAACGTTTATCCAAACATTTACTGTTAAACCATTTTATGTTTGAATTTTAAAATAATTCTTTAATAGGCTTAAAAATGTTTAATCAAGAATATTTGACTTTCTCATTATTTAATCATATTGTCACTCATTTAAATATTGCTTATTGTTATCTTTAGTTATAGAATTTCACTGCTTATTGTGATCCAATAATTAATTCATTGTAAAGCAACAAAATAAAACACAACAGCTTATCTAATTACTAATGATTGATATGGTTTAATATCATTCTGTAGAATCAATTTTTGTGACAGAGGGTAATCACTAATCACATGATTTTTGCCTTGATAATATTTTTGTATTTTGATAAAAATAAATGTAATCAATACTTCCTCCACCTCTCCGGTGTCACTCGTGACACACTTATGTAATGGCTTATAAGTTAAACAACAAATTGGCTCGTTTAAACTTGCATCAACTTTTTTATCAACAAATCTTATTTCTTGTTTAGGTTATACTCATATATGGTAATTATTCTAATGGGGTAGGGATGAGGAAAGAAGCATTTTAAAGGTAATGTACATGCACTTATGTAGAAGAAGAGTAGTAAACTATTTAGAAAAGAAAAAAACCTTCAGCAGAACCAACCAAGATTTGAAACTTATCTCCTCGTAGACAGTAAACCAGTCTAACCTGAGAATAACACTTTAGATCATTCAGCCACTGAAGTGAGTCATCAACTTATTGAACATTTTCTTGTGCAAAATCATCTTGAAAATCTTTTACCTACAGTTAAAGAGTGACTCGATGATGTTGCTCTTATTGATATTTCTTTATCCAGAATTGACACTTCAAATTAATGGTTTAAGTCATTTCCTGTCTAGTAGATTTTACTGTATATTTTATATATTACCACATTTATATTTAATTTCAGTTATTTCCAGTCTAAAGGGGAGACAAGGGTGGGGTCCAGCCCTCATAGGTAACACCCCCTACCCCCACTAAAAGGGCGACTCCCTAGCCCCAGTAGTTAGGTTAGGATTGTGTTGTGGCATTTTATATAGCATTTTGGGCACTGACCAGACTGTCATGGTCAATTCACGCTTTGACTGGACATAATGTGAAACTAAATTTCCCCCGTCAATATTTCACAATTTGGCTGGATCAGCTGGCTAATGTACAAAGAGTTCAGCCAATTTGTGAAGTAGTCGGGTATTGGCCATGACACGTATACATCTTAGTATTCAAATAAGCCTTTATACGGAAAATGTTCAATGTTTTGTAGTGGATCATTTAGAAAAATTTTAGGCATGCTTTACATTCTTAAGAATTTTGTTGCAACCTTGCTTACAGAATTTTGTACTGTAATTGCCTCTTGATTGTTATCTCTGTTCTACCCAGTTTTTGCGCTAGTGATTTATCACTCACCTTTAGAATTAAGATTTTTGTGGTACAGCACTACCTGTATTGAAATTAGATTGTTTGCTCCATCCAGAAATTTTACTCAATATGGACAAATTATAGTGTGAATAAATAAATGAGTACGGTATTTTATTTTATCTCAATTATGTGCATGTCCCTGGATTAATTTTTATACACATCTTTATTGAACAGAAACCTGGCTTTAGCGGAAAAATATCCTGGGCCCTTGTGATTCTGTTTAAGGCAGGTTTCACTGTATATGGTACACATAATATATATATATATATATATATATATACACACACACACACACACACACATTGTATTTGTTTGAATGGCCTCCACTAACACCTGACAGAAAATCCTTTCCATACCAAATCATCTTTTTACTATTTTTGAACCCCTCAAAGAAAAAAGTATTGTGATCATAAAAAAAAAATTAACTCAAGATTTTGATAAAAGTTCCATGACCCCCTGAAACAAAAAAAAAATTGTTTTCTCGATGCCATCTGTTTCTTTCTTTGTTTATATCTCGACCTAGAGCTGAAATCATTTTATCAATCAGACTAAAACTTGTTATCTAGGGTTGTGTGCCCTTGAGGATGTTCATGCAGTCCAATATGTCAGTTTCATAATATACTGGATTTATAATGAAAGGGCAATCAAGGTTTAAATCTTGAGTGGGTGCAATTTTTTTTTTTTCACGTGTGATTTAAAATGTATATATTGAATTTAACAAACTCAAAAGTATATGTGACTTGGTGATCACTTGAAAGCAGCATTGTTAATATTCAGTCCTAAAGTGGAGGTCATATCCAATTGCAGGACGTGGGCTGGATATGAGGCTTTGAGAGGCACCATGAGTAACTGGAATTTTGAAAGTCACGATGGCATGGACAAGAACAAGATGGCGTTAGAGAACGGGGAGAGGTTCACCAAGCTTGATTCAGATCTGTGAGTATTGTTGGACAGACACACCCAACCCTTCTTGCAATCGACACGTATGTCAGTGACAGGGAGATCAATCCACACACAAACATGGGTACATTTCCTTGTTCTACCTTTCACATCCCTACCGCATTAGTCACAGAGTTAGACTTTTACCCGACTCTGATCCAGGAGTATCGGGTAATTCACAATAATTGTACTTTTTATTATGTTTTCATTTCTTTGTTTATACTAAAAGTCTAACCAATAACAATTGTGTGCATGTTTACAGAGTATTTTAATGAATTAGATATGAACACACACTTTTTTATTAAATTATTATGAGTTGTATTCTCATCTCTCCAACTTTATTTGCTTATGTTTTGCAAATACATGTTTTTAAAATTACAATAAACAGTTAACTTGTTCAAAACAATACTAAGTTTAAAATGTTTAGGATATTTTGTGTGTGTTATATCTGTTTTCAGAACTTTTATACCTTCATTAGCTGACAAAAAACCAGAGGAAAAGTTTCTAAGCAAAAAGCCCATCCCATATTTCAAACTGGTGAGTATTAAACATTTCAATCTTTATTTCTAAAAGCTTTTGAAGGTATGTTTGTGTCAATTATTAAAGTCATGCTTATTTTTGTGTTTCTATCATTTCACATAGTTTAATTTTGTTTAGCATAATAATATTCCTTGGATATTCTCTTAAAAATTATACATGGGAAAATGTTTGTCTTCAATTTAAACTAATAATATTTTGAGGTGGTGAAATGCTTATATGATTAGCATATTATTTACCAACATTTTGAATTTTATTTTTATCACATTGTCTTACTACCAGCTCAGGCTATACACATGTATGATAATTACTCTTATGGGTTAGGGATGAAAAAGGAAGCATTTTAGAGGTAATATACCCACATTTGTGTGGAAGGAGAGTGGGAAACCATTTAGCAAAAACCACCCAGTACACCTGACCAGGATTCGAACCCTGATCTCCCTGCCTTCAGCAGCCCAGGCCAACACAAGTGATGGCTTAGACCATTTGGCCACTTAAGCGAGTATTATGAAATTAAATTAATAAATCTTTTAAAATATTAAGGCATACAAATCGGTCAAATCAATAAAATATGTTCCAACTAGTAGATACAAAATTTAGTATTGGAGTATTTTACAAACTGTAGATAGTAATATTAAGTAGTGTATTCTTTACAACAACAACAAATTTCATCTAAATGTGACTATCATAAATGAACTTGGTAGTTTCAAGGTCTAAGACCTCAGGCCTGGAATATACACTAGAACCTTGTTAATCCAAACTAAATGGCAATGAAGCTGGTTCAGATTAGCGGAAATTCAAATTAAGCGGGTATATACATAGACATAAGATTTTCATGAATTTTAAATTATAGTTGAATGAGTTTAATCAAATATTGATTTATTTAACTGATTTATAACACATAATATGTACTGCAAATATTTTTAGTAACAGGAAAACACACTGTGTTGACTACAACATGTAAATATTAAGCATTTATTACCAGATATCACTGTTTCTTATCATTTTCTTTAAACTTGAAGCTTTTTAACCAATAAAATATATTTTATTTGATTTAATTGTTTTCCCCATTTTCCAAAAAGTGTGTTTGGAATATCCGGGATTTCAAACTCCCGGAGTTTTACTTTACTGGTTCGCCAACAGCACAGATATTATAACACCCCCAATTTGTTCCACAGTTTGTTAGACCATCATATTATTAAGTTCTCTCTTCTTATAGTTGGGATGTGATTTTAAAAAGCTACAAATGTAACTTCTATTTTACATCAAATGAATTAGGCCTCGAGTTGGGCAACATCTTATACTTGATTTTTCCTTCTTATTTATCTTACTGAACTGTGGTAATGGTGGTATTCTTGCTCAATTGAAGAGATATTAAATAAAATAATAACTTTGAATAAAATATTGGTGGTGTGACCTGCCACCTTTTATTTACTTTAATTACATTAATAGTTTATACAAGCCTGTGCAAACCTTTGAAATTTTGAATCCAAATCCTAGTAAATTTCAAATTCAATTCAAAATTTTGAATATAAATAAATACTCGATTCAAATACAATGATTTAAGCTTAAAATTACTTACTTAGCAAATTAATATAATCAGATCGAAAAACAAATGTGTGATAGAGTGAATAGATAAGATAACTTGACAGTGAATAAGTAGCTAGGCCAACCTTGACACTATAATTTAAAAGTGGTATGATCTATATTTGATTTTTCAATGAATTAAGGATCCCAGATCCGATTCCTGGCATGGTTGAAAAATTTATCGTTGGTGAAATGTGGGTTTCCCCTTTCACAGTTCTGAATTAACAGCTGGGGTTGGGTGTTGTATCTGTTTCAGATGTAAGTTGTGTGCTAATATAAGTCAGTTCAAAAAGTGAATGCCATAGACCTCAAATAAATTAAATTAATTAATGAAATTGATTTTTCACCTTTTGAGAGTAATGCTTTAATGCAAATTCAATTTGAAACAATATCAAACAAGTTCCAAAATAAATTATTCAATTCAGATCTGAACTTGTTTTTAAGATTAAAAATTTGATACAATTTTTTTTAAGCATTGGATTCGATAAAATTAACTTTGCATAATATTTGATTCATATTCGACTAAACTTTTTTTTTGGCCCGAGATTCGATTCAAACAATACCAGAAATTCTTTTTAGGCATGAGACTTGATTCAGATTCGATTTGAGTAAGTTAGCAAAAATTCTGATTTTATTGAAAATTATAGTGTAAATGTGGGAGATCCACACAATAGCCCTGTGGTATTTTTGGTACTGTTAACCAAAGTATTTAAAGGGAGAGCTATATATGTGATTTTGATACATTTCAAATGAGTATGAAGGAGTTACACAGTAAATCTTCATGCTTCCTTTGTAAGAATATTTCATTCACACTTGTATCTAATACTTGGAAAATGGCATCATTTTGCACAGTGAACAACCCATTTTATATAGTTATTGGTTGTATCTCATAACACCAACCAATCAGGAGCATTTAACTAAGTTATAATGGTGTTTAATGTAATACCACGCTTAGAGAGAGTAGAACAGAGAAAAATGTACAGCACTTTTGAACTGCACATGTATACTGAAATGGGGGAAGGACAGAAAACTCTGCACAAAAAAGGGGGGACGACATTCCAGCACTGAATCAAGATAAAATAAATACTTGAACTTCCCAACTCAATGTTCCAAATAAAATAGAATTAGCCATAATATAAAATTAAATAAATCTAAATTAATTTAAATACTGTTTGGGTTGTATGCACTTTAATCTGTTAGTAATGGATTTAAACATACTAATAAAATAGATAACCTGAGTCAAAGAAAAAAAAAATCTTTTTATTTCACAAATGAAAAACTTCTTGTCAGTATATGACTAGAGTTACACATTTTATAAGGCAACATGTTTCAATTGAATATCTTGGTATTTTTTCCAAATGAAACCAACTTCTTAACTAACTCTTCTAATTGTAATGACAGTTTAGATATGCCACATGGTATGAACTAGTTTTGACTCTGCTGGGAATACTTCTCGGCATCGCAACAGGATGCTGTTTACCTATAATAATTATTCTCTATGGGGAGTTCACTACTTTACTTGTGGAACGTCATCAAGAAAATGTCACGAGTTCCTATGCAACACTTCTTCAGGGATACGGAGGAGGACAAGCCCAGATGTATGTTTACGTGACAATACTTACTCCTTCATAGTAACTTATTTTGAAAAATAAAGTAGTAAATAATGGATAATGTGCTACAATTGTTGATACTAAGGGTTTTATTATTTAGAAAATATGAAGTAAATTAGTTTTTAAACTATTGGCTACTATAGTATAATCTCGATAATTGGAGGTTCTTTAAAATCAACAAATTTAAATTATTTTACACTTTTATTTGCAAAATAAAAATTTAAAAAAAGTTTGTTTCAAACACATTATTTGCTTTATTCAACTGTGACTAAATAAAGCTTGTAAAATGCAAATTTGTCGGCACTGTATCTTACACAGTGTCAAAGTAAAATACTTTTTCAATGATTCAAACTTAGAAGGATAAAGGTAGACACATTTAATTGTTCTTAGATAATGTGAACAGTTGTTGTGAAGTCTAATTTATACATGCATCTCTAGTATGGAAAGTCCTTTGTTTGAAATGTCATATCTTGTCAAGATTCAAAGATAATTAACAATAAACTACATAATTTTAGTTTGTTTTTTTAAAAAAAACTGCATTGGTCTTGCAATAGACCAGATTGCCAATGATTGTAAGTCGTGGTTTGAATCTCAACCAGGTATATTATGTGTGGTTTTCCATGTGTGATTTTTTCACTGTGGTTTATCCATTCCCTGCATGCGTTGTTTCTAAACTATCTTCCTTTCTATACTATTAAATTAAATCATTAACTATGTAATTTAAAAAAATTGTTTTGTTTTCAAGCTTAGTTGATTATGAAAATGGTACCCTAAAATGAAGATGTGGATCAAAGTTGAAAAATCAAGATATAAACATAATATTCAATGTCTAAAGCTACTTAAGTTGTTTGACTATAATTATGTTTCTTTTGAAGGCTAAACAGTACACAAGCTGAAAAAAATTCTTACTTAATGAAAGACTCGATAGCTTTTGGAGTTATATGCAGTTCTGTTGGGGCCGCACAGTTTGTATTGGGCACACTGACCATTCTCTCCCTGAATCGAGCTGCGCAAGGACAGGCAAGTGTTGATATGAGTGAATTTTAGGTTTGAAAAATTAAATAAAACAGTTTGGTACTAAAAGTTAAAAAGTTGAATTCCATCAACATTAATTAAGATTATGTCTTTGAATTTAAATTTAAAAGGTAAATATTCTGAAAATTGGAAAATGACACTTGGACACGGGAATCAAACCCGGGACCTTTGGCTTAGTATGCCAATGCTCCAAGCACTGAGCTATCCAGGAGTCGTCCCGTGCCCAGGGTCATTCTTCACTCATATTTTAAGGCAGAGTTTATGATGGACGTGCGGAAATCGTCGGCTACAAATGTGTAATTTTATTAAGATCGCGAGCTATCAGATAATGCTGCCGCCTTCAACTCGGTAGTTGGCTTAATGCTGCCACTTATACAATTATTATAATTGTAAGAGATTGCGTATTTAAGAATCAAATAGCTGAAGTAATTATTTATGCTTTTTAGTGAGGAATTTTCCATATTCTGATTCCTGGATAACTCAGTGGTTAGAGCACTGGCATACTAAACCAAATGTTCTGGGTTTGATTCCTGTGTCCAGGTGTCATTTTTCAATTTTCAGAATATGATATCTAGATGGAGAATTCCTCACTAAAAAGCATAAATAATAGCTTTGGCTATTTGATTCTTAAAAGGTAAGGTTTAATGAAAGGAAAGATTCAAATGTCTGACATAACATAATATACTCATTAAAAAAAATTAAAAAAAATAGTTCAAGGACTAGTATGGAAATAGATAATTTAGAAATTGAAACAAATTAATTCAAATTAGCCATACACCTTTCGATATTTGGCCAATTTAGATAATTTATGTGGTTACATATAATTTATATAAGACTATAAATAAGGAGTGAAATGCCAGTTAAATTAATGTTATGAATATTGTTTTCTACAAATATTATAAAAAATAACAAAGGAGTTGGTACTAATTGAGATAAAGACAAAATACATTCTGGATGAAATTAATTAAATTATGTAAAGTTTTATGCTATCAAATTTAGTTTGCACAAAGACTTGCAAATTAATACATTGCCTTCATTATTTAAGGCTTTGATTACTGTAGTTCTACACATTTGTCTAAACATTTTCTCAAAACTATTATTAGGTAAGTCGAGTGCGGCGGCTGTTCCTTATGGCTGTACTGAAACAAGATATGGCCTGGTGTGATACAAACAGCACAGCCACCTTTGCCAGTCAGCTCACAGAGTAAGGCATATTTACATCAGTTATTTATTTATACAAGGATTACTTTTTGATAACGAAGAAAAGTTAAATTTTAATACTGCTTGATAATCCAGTAAAACCCCTATTCTAACCCAAAATAATCTAAAGCAAATTAGATAAATTATTCAACCATAATATTACCCATAAGTCAAGCCCTTTAATATACCCAAACCGAAATTAATGGTCATAGTACTTCATCCACAGGGTTATCCTCTATTCTTCTTTACTGGATGCTCCTACCACCGGTAGATAGCCTACTGGCTACACAGTTAGCAGTGTGTGTGAATAGATACAGACACCATGCATTCAACTGTACTCATGAAATCACATGAGGTCGTTTTTAGCCTTCATGGACATAACTTTGTAGCGACTCTACACATTATATTATTTGCATAAACAAAATTATATCCTCATATTTTTTATGTACATTTCTAGACCATGAAAAAGTTATACAGAACTCTTACTAAAGAATTATATTCTCACTCGCATCAGTGGGTATATGGACTAAACATCAAGCTTGTCTAAGCTGACTTGGCCATGATGGGAGGTCAGGGTTTTAGTCTCTGTCAGGTGTACTGAGGATATTTATTCTCTACAAAAATATTCAGCCTTCCTCATCAATACCCCATTAGTGTAATTAAATGTGGATAGTAGTTAAATGTGAATAGCCCGGACATGCCTTAATTTGAACATTTTATCTACTGTACTAATAATTATATGTTTTACTTTCCCAGAGATCTGGACAAGCTGCAAGAAGGCATAGGGGAGAAAATAGGTATCTTCATGTATTTGATGGTATCTTTCGTTTCTTCAGTTATCATGTCATTTATTTATGGCTGGAAATTGACTCTAGTGGTCCTAAGTTGTGCACCCATTATTATAGCAGCACAATCTGTTGTGGCAAAAGTAAGTACTCATTAGCTATTGTTTACTGTATTGTATGTGTTAACTTGTATAACTAAAATTTACTTTCACTCATACTTTTTCCAGTGCATTTTTATCCAAATAAAAGGTTAATTGGCCAGTTTTGTACATTCATATTGTAACGGATAGCTGTAGTGACCATTTTGCAAGTGCAGTGAGCGTACCCACCTCTGTAACTGGAATGTGGAAAGAGGGGGTGGAGGCGACAGGTGCAAATAGCCAGGTAGCGGAGTAGTCTTCCTGTGAGTGCGTTTGGGGCTGGTGGTGTTAAACTAGTCGTGGACAGGGTAACCAAGTATTGTACGTGTATATATTGATGTATAATAGTCGTACCAATGTTTGTACTCGTTAAGTGTAAATATATATATAATTTGTAAATAGTAAAACGTGTTACATTATTTTCAGGTCCAGAGTACGTTGACTGTGAAGGAACTAGAATCTTATGGTGAAGCAGGAGCCGTGGTAGAAGAAGTACTAAGCTCTATTCGAACAGTAGTGGCGTTTGGAGGGGAAGAAAAAGAGGTAGAGAGGTGAGCAACAAAAGAATAAAAGGATTATTTTTAGAATAGATTATATTCAGGCCCACCAAACATGTTAAAACAGGCAAACCACAAAAACATGTTAAGATCTATTATGTTGACCATTAATGTGCAAAAGTTGACCAGTACACACTTTTTTAATGTCAAACTAGTTTTTATTTTCAATATAAATAAAATATTTAGGAATTTTATTTTAATACTTCTTATATCTTAAGAGAGTTTAAAATAAGACAGGTTGTTCTATTTGTAGAATCATCCCAGTTGAAAATTTAAAAATAAATATTAAAATAATAAATGTAACATTGAGAAAAATATGAATAGCACATTTAGTAGAGTGATTGATACATAATTTAGAGAGAGAAAATTTTAATCAAGCCTAACATCACAGCTTAATCTCACTGGTAGGGATGGTGAGGGTAGTTTAGATGAAGTTTATGCTCATTAACGAGTAGAAGGAATGGGAAAATCACATTGACAGATCACACCTGGAAAAGTATAGGGAAAATCACATTGACAGTTCTCATATGGGAAAGCACTGGGAAAATCACATTGACATTTCACATTTGGGAAAGCACTGAGAAAATCAAGTTGACAATCCATGTGTGGGAAAGTACTGCGAAAATTACGGTGATATTTCACATGTGAGAAAGCACTTGGAAAATCACATTGACATTTCACATGTGGGAAAGCACTATCAGTGAACCTGGCCAAAACTTGAACTTTGTTCTCCTCGTCAGTGGCAATGAAGTAATCGTGTTAAGCCGCCTTGGATGTGACCATTGGTGAGGATGCAGGTTTTATATCATATTAGTTGAAATTAAATAGTAAAATAATAAATTGGACAGTTAAATATGTGAAAAGATAATAAGTTCACAAAGCCAATTTAAATACATATCAAACTCCTATTTTACAATTTTAATAATCTTATATTGTTGGCATAGTATTTACAAAGTTAAGACTAATATTAAAATTGTTAAATTTTCTACTGAATATCACAAAATAATTGTCTACTTATTATGTTATATTTTAATAGTTTTGTGTTAGATGGGTTTAGGCAGTCAAAACTGCGACTCGTGAACTATACATCTTGTATGTTTTACTTTTTGGCCCATTTCTGTGATATCAGTTTTTTGTATATGAATTGTTTCAGGTACACGAAAATGCTCGGTCCCGCCCAAGTGACCGGAATCAAACGCGGCTTGTTCTCTGGTTTGGGTGGGGGAGTTATGTGGTTCATAACCTACTGCAGCTACGCAATTGCGTTTTGGTATGGTGTGGAACTGATTCTGGATTCTAGATATATAGAACCAGATTCAGGCCAGGAAAAGTACACACCTGCCATTCTTATTATCGTAAGTTGAAACTAAACAGTTAATTTAGAATATTATGTTTTAGTTAGAAAAATGTACTACACATAGAAAATTTAAATTAAATAAACATAATTCAGTCAATGTTTAAGATTATTTGAGTAGGATTATATATGTGTAAGCCCGAAATATTGATTTAAATTTGTAATTACAGAATACCATATGTTTTTGTTTTGAATAGGTTTTGTTTTGAAGGAATTAAAATTATCCCCTTAAACATTGTTCGCATTCTAAAAAACAGAATAAATCAACTTCAAGGAATATAGTTACATGTTTAAACATTACTTCAAGGCAGTAGCGAGGTTTCAGGGTAGGCAGGATAAGCTCAGCTATCCCTTACATATGTAACATAGAAATGTTAATGGTCATTTTTTAAAGTCTAGTGACTTAGCAAGTGTGCAAAGTGAATGTGTAAGTTCTTTTGACAAGATAAGTTGATACCTTTCCACCTAAAGCACCTGAAGAATCATGTCTGCAAGGAGCTAAGGAGGATAATGCATGCACAACTGTTTATCTCAGCCACTGAAGGCGACCAGTAAGCCGGCTATCCCTGACTCATGGGTGTTACACACTGAGCATACAGAGTGTGTTCCAAAGGTTTATTTCAGTGTGAATAAGTTTAGTTTTGTGAGTGTGACTTGAATTGTAATATTTTATTTTGTATCATAATATATATCAGTAATGTTTTAGAATTTAGTGTATGTACCATAGAAGAAAATGGGAGACACTTTTGACATCAACAATGACTCTTTAGATTCAGTTGAGTTTTTGTTAAATAAATCCACTGAGGCTTTGTCTTTTGAACAAAAAGTGGATTTAAAAGGAAAAATATTAAGAACAAAATTAGATATTTTACAGAAGGTATAGCAAAAAATAAACAAATAAATGGTGGTGGTGGTGGTGTATTAAATAACTTCATAAAAATCTCATTTTTGACATCATAAAATGTGCCTCTTTATGAGTGTTCATGGCTTAGCTTACCCAAGAATTATTATCACGCCTCAACACTGCTTCAAGGTTGTTTAAAATGACAACACGGTCCAGAACACTGTTCTCATTGGCTGGTTATAAGGGGATAATATTCAAATACACGTTTTCCGAGACTTTTTTATTGGGTTTTTCTTGTACGCTTTTTCATTCTGTGTGGCCGGGCTATTCGCATATTTACATTAAGTGGGTATGAATTCATTTTAAAGGAGCTGTACCCACATGTTATGGGAGAGTGGGAAACCACTTTATGAAAAATCCTAACACACTTGAATGAGTTTTAAGCCCTGACTTTCCTGTCACCAGCAAGACAGACTAGATGAGAGGTCACACCTTTGTCCGTGAGCCCACCATTGCGGGTACAGATTCTATTTTGATTTGGCAGAGTCATTCCAAAGCGCTGAAAGGCAGATCCAGCAATTAGTTCAAAATTTAAAATACATAAGAAATGAAAATAATATCAAACTAAAACCAAACTCATTTAACATTTTAATTGTTTCAGTGTTTGTTTGGAGTGTTAGCAGGAGCCATGAATATGGGCCTTGCTTCTCCTCATTTGGAGGCCTTTGCTGTTGCCAGAGGAGCAGCGGCCTCCGTATTTTCCATCATGGATAGAGCTTCTGAAATAGATAGCTTTAGTAAAGCTGGGCACATGCTTAAGGCTATGCAAGGAGACATTGAGTTCCATGGAGTGCATTTTAACTATCCCGCAAGGTCAGAGGTTAAGGTATGCTAAAATAATTTTAATTTTATGATATAAATATGAATCATTGAATTGCACTGCTTCAAGATAAAATATTTATTTATGTCAAATGGTTAAGTCCCCTCATATTAGAGTTGTTTTTCATTTATTTGAGTTATTTTACATGCACATTCTGACTCAACTAATTATATCAACTGATGACTTATAAACTAACTTAAATATAGAACAGACAGAACATCCAGCCCCCGGCCGTTAATTCACGACTGTGAAAGGAGAAACCTAAATTTCACAATAATATTTTTTTTAGCAATTTTACAGCAATCAAACCGAGAACCCTTAAATCAGAAGACAAACATGCTACTGCCTGTGCTAAGGTGTCTGACTCGTTTGCATTAGAACCGAAATCAGTGTTAAAACTCCTTCCTGATAATTAGTATGATTTTTCCCTTCCTTTAATTTAGATTCTATTCAAATGTGAATCGACATTCAGTTAGGTAATATATTAATGCTCTAAGGCAATGGTTCCCAAACTGTGCTTTGCAGATCCCAAGGGATCCATTAACAGTACCCAGGGTATCTGTGGATTAATTTCTATAATGGCTACTTTGAATTAATTTTTTTAAAGGAATAATATTTTGATCAAAATAATTGCGAAACTTCTTTAAGTTACCATGTTTATTTCATATGACCGTTAGAATATCTGAAACCTTCTGTTGAATATCTCTTTACTGTCAGAATGAACCACCACAGTTTAGTGTTTGGTGCAATATTTTCATGCCAATTGGTGGGCTTCTCATATTTGTTAGTAAATGCAGTGAAATGGTTATTTCCTTGGACCTCATTTTCCCTTACTTCCATTCACATAAATATAGATTTCTCAGAATTAGCAACCCTCCCTCTCCTGTTCACCTGATGTCAGGAATATTTTTAGCAACGTCTATCAATACAGATCACATTTTGTTGACATGCTTGTTCATTCTCTTTCTCGCTCATGCTCAAAAACAATACTCGGCATATTTGTTAGGTATCGTTTGCTCGTATTATTTATATATTAGTTAGGGTCAATCAATTTGTTTATATGTTTTCATCACTATTTATCACGAATCAATGGCTAAAAAGACTAATCAATCAAATACTACAAGAAGTACCAGTTTAACCATTGTAAATCACCCTGATTATAAGGACCAAGATGTTAGTTTTTTCAAGACCAAGCTAAAGGCACTAACAAACTATTAGTCTTATGGTAAAAAGTTCAAAAATTGACAATGAAAGCACTACCGAGGCCTCCTACAAAGTAAGTTTCTTTATTGTGCTTGCAGGAGAAGCCCATAAAATCGCTGAAACAGTAATTAAGCCTTGTTTGATTGAAATGGCAGAATGCTTTGCAAGCAAACAAAAAATAAACTTGAAACAATTCAGTTATCTAATAATATGTTCAACAGATAAAGAAAAATAATTGGGGTCATAGCTTAAAATGTAGCTTTGCTTTTTCATTGCAATTTGACAAATCCACAGACATGTCAGGGCTAGCTTGTATTTGTGCGTTACTTGCCCTAAAATAAAATCGAAGATTTGTTGCTCTGTAGATCTCTTGAAAGTCGTATGATTGGAATAGAAATCTTTAAAGTCATAAAGAGTTACATAATAGAACATGAAATAATTTGGGTAAAGCGTGTTGATGTATGCAACGATGGAGCCAGAGAAATGACAGGAAAATTTACAGGGGTTGTGGGACGTTCCAAAGAGGTGGTATACAACAAGCATCTCAGAAATACTTCACACCTCCTACCAATGATGACACTGCCTGGGTTCAAAATCCACATTGTGCTTCAGAGACTGGATGGAATTTATGTGCAAAATTATGCATGTTTAATAGATATTACATCTGATACTAGCTTGAAACAAAAATTCAGTGAATTTCCTCTGGTTGAATTCTGGTGCAGTTTTCTTCAAACTATCTGCAAGTGTTTAAATGTGCAGTACCTAAATGTCTTCCATTTCCAACAACTTATCTGCGTGAAGCTGGGTTGTCATGGTAAGTGGCAACAAAATTTAAATATCGTCGCAGACTGGATTACGCACTCAACATAAGAATGCATGCGTTTAAAATCACTCCCAACTTTAAAGGACTTTGTGAAACAAAGAAATACCATTCTTCACATTGTAACCTCCAAGTAAGATTGAATATATACGTTTGAATGTTTTTTTTGTTTTTTTTTCCAGTCTGGAAAAATTAATTTAGTTTAATATAGATCCTTAATTTTGGGTAAGAATCATCAGAACACACTATATTTATACGAGAAATTAAGTAGGGATCCGTGAATAGTTTAAAAGTAAAAAGGAGTCCATGAGCAAAGGGTTTGGGAACCACTACTCTAAGATTGGTTTTAACCTAAAATTATGTTGTGATATCACTTATAAGAATATTAGCCATAAAAAGTAAGTTTCAAAATTAAATAACTATTTTTTAATCTTCAAATATCCCTAAGGATTTAATGATTTAAAAGATTCACCCCTGTTAATGATGATATACATGTACAACAAATACATATTATTTTTCAGGTCTTGAAAGATTTAAATTTGAGTATAAAACAAGGAGAAACCGTTGCTTTGGTGGGAAGTTCTGGTTGTGGCAAGTCAACGGTGGTACAGTTAGTGCAAAGGTTGTATGACCCAATGCGAGGTGTGGTGAGTACATAGTAGAGATAAAATTATCTTAAACACATTAGATAGTACAATACTATATAAAAAAAGTATCGCTGCAGTGGTAGAATACATTTAAAGAGGTGTTTGTCTAAGTTTCAGCACTTAATTCAAAGGTGCACATATACACACACATGTGTGTGAACTAGATAGAACCAGCTCAAGATAGGAATAGGTGGCACACTTTTGTGAACTTTAGAGTTCCTAATGCCATAAAGTAGGTAAGTAAGTATATACAAACATTTTGATATATATTCCATAATAGCAACATGCTGTTTGCAGGTCTCTATTGATGGTATTGATGTGAAACAACTGAATGTGAGCTGTTTAAGAAGCCACATAGGAGTCGTTGGACAAGAACCAGTTTTATTTGCAACAACAATAGCAGAGAACATTCGCTACGGGAGAGAGGACGCAACACTCCACGAGATTGAACTGGCAGCTAAAGAAGCTAACGCACATGACTTCATCAATAAACTACCCAAAGTCAGTTTAATTTAATCCCAAGTTTGTATATGTTTATCAAATATTCTTCCCAATTATAAAGTATCAGTATAACATAAATTATCTAAGCCTCTTATTTTTATCCAGGCTATATATGTAATCTAAAAGGAAATTTTAAATTATACTCCACACCAACTCATAATTTATTAGAGTAATTGGAGATTTTACAATCTCAAGGCTGAGTAAAAGTATAATGGATAGTTTGTTTTGCAAAATTAAATCAACTATGTATACAAGTTAAATTATTATTATTAGTTGTAAAATATTATCATTGAATAGCGATTTCAAATATATTCAGTTTTATTAATTGGTTGAGTTATTCGTATTCTATCCTATTTTGTTACAAAGTTCATAATAATCATGTTATTTTAGGGTTATAACACACTGGTTGGGGAACGAGGAGCACAACTTTCAGGAGGCCAGAAACAAAGAATTGCTATTGCTCGAGCGCTAGTGAGAAAACCTACAATACTACTACTTGACGAGGCCACTTCTGCTCTCGATATGCACAGCGAGGCAATAGGTATGAATACATTATATAATTTTTCTTACACGCCAAGTGTCTTAAAGAATACATAGTTTATCAGTGGAAGCAGGCTAACGGAACCCTATTAAATTGATCTTACTATTATTTAGGAAACAAAATTAATTGATTCAAACTACACTGGATTGTATTGTTGGGTAATATTAATTTGTTTAGGACCGTTATAAACAAGGGTTATAGTGGCCCATTGCAGATTTAGATCTAATAAGTCAAATAGTGATGATCTGTTCTTGTTGTGTTTTAGTACAAACTGCTTTGGATCAAGTACGAAAAGGGCACATCAGTATCAGTGTTTAGGATCTGTTCTTGTGTTTTAGTGCAAGCTGCTCTAGATAAAGCAAGGCAAGGGCGCACTACTATCATTGTTGCTCACCGCCTGTCCACAATCAGTGGGGCTGACCGCATTGTGTACTTGTCTGAAGGTAAAGTTGTGGAGCAAGGAACCCATCAAGAGCTCATGGCTTTAAAAGGGAACTATTGGAGTCAGGTCAATGCTGATTCATCTTCAACTCAAGGTATTGGATCATTCAACTCTTGAATGCAACACTTATATCTGAATTTTGATTGAGACACCATTATGAAATTTTGAGAGTGGTGCCAAACTTAATTCTTTGCAGAGATATGCCATTATTTGGGCATGATTTTACTTAAATTAACAGAACAGGGGTGTACACATCTTGTTTGAAACCAAACAATAAAAAAACTCCTCAAAATAATACAAGAATACAATTAATTTGTTAAACAATATTCTTTTAGTAAAAAAAACATGAAAAACTCTTAAACGTTTGTGAACTCGTTCAAATAAAATAATCACCCGCATCAGTGGGCAAGTGGACTCTCAGTTTAAGCTAGTTTTGTTCATTGGTGACAGGGAAGGGAGGAAACAAAGTGTTATGTTGAGCTAACATGTAATGCCCCTTATTGTACTGTCTCATATTAACTTTTAGTGAATAGTTATAATTTATGATAAAACTTTTAACCATTAGTATGTTCAAAATTAAGTGTCATTTAAAAATGATGTTCTATAGGACCTGGGGAAGGAATAGTAAAAGAACAAGTGGGGAACACAGTAATAAATATGGATCGTCGTCAGTCCACTCATTCTTTAAAAAAGGACACAAAGGATGTAGATTTCAACTTGGAGCAGGTACGTCGAAACAATTACTTTAACCAAGGGATGGTTAAACCCACTATTTATTAATTTGAATTCTAAATCTTTATATTACTAACAAATTACAAATTTTTAGTACAAACATTTAAAAAAATTATGAGCAGAAGTAGAAACATAATAGAAACATAAAAAATAGAAATAGCTAATTAGTTTCTTTTTACTTTAATTAATTAATCATAAATTAAAACATCCAAATAATGTTTTAATCAACTAAATGTGATAAAATTGTAAAAAAGAAATTGAAACACAAATAAAAGTAAAAACACTAACTTACATTTACAATCACTTCAATATTTCGATGCAACATAACATATTGTATACTATACTACTTACTTTTATGTTGCAATGTTTACAAATGAGGTGGCTCAATGGCTAAATAATTTTATAATAAAATAAATTGATAAAACTAAAGAAAAAAGAAAATAAACTACTAAGAGTAAATTTGGTGAAGAAAGACCACCTAGGGGAAGAGGAAAAATGTGGGAAGAATCCAAGGTACAAAGGTGACATCTTCCTTTCTTCTGTCTTCTATAGCAGAATGTGTGTGTGACTACTTCTACAGAAGACAGAAGAAAGGAAGATGTCACATTTTTCTTCTTTCCCTAGGTGGGCTTTCTTCATCAAATTCATTCTTCGTAGTTTATTTTTCCTTTTTCTTTAGTTTTATCAATTTCCTTTATTACATAATGTTATGTTGCAATGCAATATTTTGATGCAACATAACATCTTGTATACTAGTCTACTACTTACTGTTATGTTGCAATGCAATATTTTGATGCAACATAGTATCTTGTATAATATTCTAATACTTGCTGTTATATTGCATCAAAATATTAAAGTGTTTGTAAATATGAGTTAGTGTTTTTACTTTTATTTGTGCTCGAGTTTTATACAATTTTAAGGAGCTTATTCCTAACTATAGCATTTGGTATATATGTAAAAAAAAAGTATCATTATTGTTTGTGGAGACTAACTTTTCAATTGTTTATTTTATTTACACAGGAAGACGAGACTTATGATGTACCATTCACTCGCATCATGTCACTCAATAACCCTGAATGGATGTTTAATATTGTGGGGTGTTTAGCATCCTTACTTGTTGGTTGCACTCTGCCAGGATTTGCAGTTCTTTTTGGCGAAGTTTACAGGGTACTTATATAGTTTATTTATAAGGTTTCAAGTATATTATTATTATTATTATTATTATTATTATTATTATTAGCACCACGTCTTACTACCCGTTCGGGTTATATGCACTTACGCTAATGTGTAATGGTAGGGTGATTGTGAGATGAAATGGAGGACCTACAGTTTAACGTGGAATCCGAACCACGTTGGAGGCCTGGCATTCCCCACATTCACAAGATGTCTTGTCAGAGGTGAAGGAAGGGTTTGGTAATCAGATAAATCTGTGCCGGGACCGAGGATTGAACCCCGGACCCCAACACAGAAGTCCAACATCTTACCCCTAGACCGCCAGGTCACCCGTTTCAAGTATAAAATAACCAGCAATACATCTATATGTCATACATTTTAATCAAGTACAAACCTTGATTTTATTATTAAATATGTTTTTGTGCAGGCTCTCTCATTGCCAGATCCTGAAGATGTCAGACAAGAAACAGCTGTATTTTCTGGTGCATTTGTTGTGATCGGCGTAGTCGCTGGACTGGGAACTTTTCTCCAGGTAAATAAACATTTTATTAAGAACCTTTACTCAAGTAAATAAATTTACTAATCATACTAGTTTAGTTTCAAATAATAATTTGTAAAATATTAATTGTAGGAAATGTAGATGGTGACACACAGTAAAATTTTCTAGTGGATATTTTCTTACATACATAGGTCCATTACCTTTTGCAGCCACCATTTCTGGTACAGGCACATACTGTTAATCAATAGTGGATGTGTCAAGAGTCACATTAGATACTTCAGATCTATTATGTTATGTACAAGATGAACAATAGATAGTATATTTACTTGTTTAAAGTGGTTGTAGTTTCAAGATATACCTAAGATGCCATCATTAAACGTTTAAATCTGTGATACTTCTTGAGGTTATTAATGCAATTTAAATATCCCATAAACAAAAAAATTAGGAATAAATAAATGAATTTTAACTACAATGCAATCTCCTTATGGTTATAGAACTTCCCCATAATGGATTTTTTCAATAACGGACATGGACACTGCTAGACATAAATATTTATTACAAAAAATATCTCTAAACAGTGGACCAAAATTGAAAACACCAGCCTGTATACATTTTCCGGGGCTAGTAATATGAGTGGTGCCACTGTCTCGTGTAAAGTGTGAGCAGTCTACTCGGTGAGGACTATGGTACTTCCCTCCTCTTCTGAAAATTGAGCATGGGTTGCTCTATCAGTTTAGTCTGTGTGTATGCACACATATAGGTCTACAGTACAGAAGGATGACTGCTCACATTTAATTTTATTTGCGTACTGTTCTGTGTATAATGCAATATATTTTCACTTGTCATAATTATCGTGTGTACAGTAATTAGATTGTTGTAGTTAATGTTCACAGAATATAGGTTCATATGGACTAAACTGTGTTCAAGTCTACGATTTTTTTTTAAATACATATTTTTCCGGAAGGTGTCCGCTATTAAATTTCAAGAGATTAGTAGTTTATAGCACCATGTCTTACTACCCGTTCGGGTTATTATAAACATATGTATGTACCAATTACGCTAATATGTTAGGAATAACTAAGGGTGAGTTTAAAGGATGTGTACCTGCACTTGTGTGGAGGGAGAGTGGAAAACCACCCTGGGTACACCTGGCTGGGATTCAAACACTTATACCCCCCTCCCCCTTTGGCAGTCTAAGTCTATTGTGAAAGTGACACCTTGGACCATTTGGCCATTGAAGAAGGCTTAGCTAACTTTCATTAATGTAAAGTGCTATTTTCCAGATGTACATGTTTGGTAAAGCAGGAGTTCGTCTCACTACTCGACTGCGTGTAGCTACCATGAGAGCTATGTTAAAACAAGAGATGGGTTGGTTTGATGAAGATAGAAACAGAGTTGGAATCCTGTGTGCTCGCCTCTCAGGCGATGCTTCAAGTGTCCAAGGGGTGAGAATATAAATATATTTTAAATGCAGTCAATTCAGATTTTTAGTGCACCTGTATTGGTTCTATTTTATAGTATGTACTTTTTTTTTATCAACGCGTCTCAACACCTGTTTGGTTTGTATACATATGTATTAATTATACAAATGTGTTAATGATGAGGAAAGTTGAACTTAGAGGAAATGTTCCACATTTGTGTGGGGCAAAGAGTGGTGAATCGTCAAGGAAAAACCACTTTAAGTACAACTAATCAGGATTCAAACCTAGACCTCCCTGTCATTGGCAGTCCAGTTTTATGAGTGTGACACCTATAATTGAATAAAACAAAGCATTAAAAGTGAGGTGATATTTTACCACAAATAAAAAAGTCACAATGTAAAAAAAAGTTATATTTTTGTTATATAAGATTTGATTTGATAAGTTATATTGATTGGTGGATGAAAATCATGTGAGCAAACTTGCAAAATATTATGTGTAGTGCAAGTAGCTGTGAGTTTCTTTAAGTGTGATGTGTGAAAATTAGAAAGTTGAGTTTGATGTGTTTTAATAAAATACATTCAGTGTATTAAACTTACATAGTATTTTGAAGTTCTTTTCATGAATTCCAGTATCTAAGTCACAGATTTTTGTGAAAAAAAAAAAGTATTGCAAAAACCATGTTTGGGTGCCATTAATTTTTATTGCTTTTCAGGCAACTGGAACAAGAATTGGCACAATTTTGCAGGCGGCATCTACAATGGTCATTGGAACCATTTTAGGACTGTACTATTCATGGAAGTTGGCTTTAGTGTCCTTAGTAACTGTTCCCCTTGTGCTTGGTGGAATTTATGGGGAGTCCAAAATAATACACAGCGGGGGATTACACGAAAAAGAGGCCCTGGAATGTGCAACAAAGGTATAGAGATTACAAAATTATGTTTGTATTGAGAGAGTCATAGCTAAATTAATTTAAACCATGCAAACAATGTACACATTTATATGGATGTCAAATAAATCTTATGTGTGTGTACATTGATACTTTATCTTAAGAGTGGGCTGTCCTCATGGAGCTGAGTTTGGCCCCATTTCAGACACACCGCCATAGATAAATATTGAAAGAGCTGGGCATCGAACACAGGACCTATAAATCTGTAGGTTGTGTGTGTATAGAGATATCAAACATTACATCAACTTTCTAGTTGATCCTCCCTTGATAAATGATCTTTCTATGCTCACCTCAATATTGTAATATACTTGTCTTAAGGTTAAAATACACAACTGAAAAAGTCAGATCATTTGCTATGGCAGACAAGGGCATTTTAAAAGGTCACTTGAGTTTTTAGGTATACTTGCAATAATTTTAAAAATATAAAGTAGAAGTGCAGACTATTAGTTTTACCTCCAAATCATGTGATTTTGCAAAGAGTACACACTTATTTGACTATCTCTTGAAGGAAAATCTCGTTCCTTTTTTTGAAATGTTTTGTTATTTTGGAAGATGTGTCTATAATAATTTTTGTGTTGCTATATTTGGTACCCAGGGTGGTGGATGACCAACTCCAAACCAAGATGACATCTTCCCTCTTTTAAACAAGTTCCATTCCCTTACCTTAACCAATTTGAATGCTTAAAATTATTCCAGATCGCTGTGGAAGCTATTGCTAACTTGCGCACTGTTGCAAGTTTGGGAGCCGAACATTTGTTTATTCGTCTCTACGAGGAACAGCTGAGAATGGCCAAAGCATCTTCTCAAATGAAGACCAAGATCCGAGGTTTAGTATTTGCTCTGGGAACCAGTGCCCCTTTCTTTGCGTACGCTCTCACGCTCTACTATGGTGGTGTCTTGACTATAACAGAGGGACTTCCCTATGAAAACATAATCAAGTAGGTCTAGAATATATTTCGAAATGTTAAATTGAATAATTTCAAAATAGTTTTTTAAAATATACACAAAAGTGTTATTGAATGAACATACTTTTCAATGTTCAAAATATATGTTAGAGAAATTATTAATCTGGCATAGTGATTAATCATTCTAATTGAGACCCTTAAAATATAATTATATCAGTTTAGGTGATGTTAAAAATGTATTGTCAAATTTAACTTTCAATAGAATGGAAGTTTTATATATATATACATACATACAGGTAGATTCACTCGGAACTGAACACTTATTCTTTTAATTAACTCTTGAATGGAAAGTCACATTTGAATAGTGTGAATTGTAAAACATACCCTGGCCCATGACAAATAAGAATGTCTCATAGAAGATGCTGGAAGTGCCCATCGCCAGCGTCCAGACACATATTCACCCGATGCTCCATATTGATGAATGTGTGATGTAGCGTAGCGACGATGGCAGCAATTTCACGTCTGATGTTGTCTTTCAATTCCTGAATTGACCTTGGCTTTTTGGCATAATCACTGCCTTTTAACAGTCCCCGGAGAAATAAATGTGGAGGTGTCAGGTTGAGAAATGTAGGTGGCCACAGGTTTTCATAGTTAATCCTGTCTTGTAAATACTGCAGATTTCTGTCATACTCCTATCAGAGGTGTGGCAGGTTGCAGCGTCTTGTTGGAAGTAGCCATCTCCAAGTTCCTGATCATCTAACTGATTCACAAATTCATTAAAGATTTCAAATATTGGTCACTATTCAATGTGTCTTCAAAAAAAGATTGGCCCAATGATATGACGATGAGACACCGCACATTAGACACCAATTTTTGCTGGATGCAATGGCTCTTCATGGATGGCGTGGAGATTATCAGTGTCCCACACCCGTGTATTTTGTGAGTTTACATAACTGGAAAAATGAAACCATGCTGCATCAGTAAACCATGTTATGTCCAACAAGGTGGGGTTTTCAGTAAAAAAAATTGGGAAAACCATTGACAATAAGCCAGTTGCTTTGCCAAATCAGGTGGCTGTAGCTCGTGCACAGCCGTGATACAGTACAGCTTAATCTTTGCCTGTTTGACTGCTCTTTGACAGGTTGAATACAAGCATCCCGTCTCTTGGGATAACCTTCGAAGAGATTTTCTTGGGGATGCCAATAACTGCTGCTTCACATCCTGTATGTTGTCCTCTGCCATCGTGGTATGCAGATCCACAAAATTTCCCATTCCCTCCAGCTTCTTCGCAAAGTTCAAAATGGTGGCTCTGATGGGTGTTGTATGCCCATTAAATTTATTCAGATACCCCCTCTTACACTGTTTGAAGGAACCGCTCATCTAAATACTGACGCACAATGAACACACACTCTTCAATTGAGTACACCATCTTTCTTCTGCCAACTCACACTGTCTGAGTATACACACTTCCCCACTAATGTCTAGAGAGATGGCGCACCATTTTGGCGCCCAGCTGGCTAGCGGGGAGAAATGTTTTTCCAAGTAATGCATGTTGACTGCTTCATCATGAAATAAAGAACCTTTCCGTTTGTGTTTCATGCACATATTATATTCTACATAGCTTATATTATAAGAAATAAGTGTTCAGTCCCGAGTGAATCGCCCTGTCTTACTAATAACCTAATACACACATAATAACATTTATATATATATTAGATTGTTAGTAAGTAATGGATACTGACTAGATTTTATTTTTATTCAAGCCTAAAGCATGAAAAGAATATGTGGGAGAGAAAATGTTCAAAATGTCCAAATCGGTTGGCATGCATAGCTGAAAAACCACTCTTCTTAATATTGGGAATAGAATTTGTAAAAAATATTGATATTGTCAGGCGATAATTTTGTGTATAAGAAAATATGTTATTATTTATTAGTTGTATTCTAATTATTTTTTGTTTTATCTAACAGACCTACTTGATCAGAGGATTTTGGTTTAGCAAATTTTGTAGAGTATGGGTTCATATCATATGTGTGAGGTTGTAATTTATAAATATTTCTTGCTTGTGAAATATTGAGCCTTTTAACATGTTCAAATCCCCTTCAGTGTCTGCATGATCTAAGGCAGGGTTTTCAAACTGATGGCCCACGAGACATATCTAACCGGCCCACTTGTATGCAATTCTTTTATATTCCTATCTGTCCTGTAGTCATATATACACTCAAAAACTTTTAACTAGGCCTATTCAAAACTCTGGTACATATTTTTCTCACTTTAAATACATGTTTGTATGAATTTTTTATTTACATAATCTAATAAACACTGCTTTGAGCATTTCTCTAACACACATGATAGACATGAGAAAATAGCCGTTTTTAAATATAGGCCTTCATTGATAATTTTAAATATAAAGCATTACATAACTAGGAATAGCCTTTCTTTGGTGGGCACATGGATGGGCTCCTATGGTCTAGCTCTCCAGTGTCGAAGTAAAGGTTTGAATCCCATCTAGTTGTATAAAGGGTGTTATTTCCTAGATGGATTCCAAATTCCCTTCACTCAAATGCATTATCTCTAAATTATATCTTTCTCATTTATTACCGACTACCGTAATTAAAATGTGCATAGTCTGGAAAGGTAGTAAGACATGTTGAGAAACCAAAAGTCTAGAATATATTTAAGCAAACATGTTTCTAGAGGCTATGGCCTGCGACCCTAAGTTTGTAAATTTGGCCTATTGACTCATTTGTGTTTGAGACCAATGGTCTAAGAAATCACTCTCATAAGAGACTAGAGTACCAATGACAAGGATATCGGGGCTCGAATCCTGGTCAAGTTTATTGAGGTTGGTTTTACTTAAATGGTTTTGCACTCTCCCTCAATGTAAATATGGGTAGGCTTCATTTCCTCTAAAATATTATTATTATTATTAGATAAATTTGTGCCAGGACCGAGGATTAAACTCTGAACCCCTAGCACAGAAGTCTGTCAACTTACCCCTAGACTGCCAGGTCACCTTTCCTCTAAAATAAACACCTTCCTCATCACTAACATAATAGTGCAATTAGTACATAATTATGCATTAATAAGCAGTGCTAAATAAATATATATGTAAAAACATGTATTTTATGTAAGAGAACAGTGGCTATTACCCGTGTCAATGAAGATGTGGGTTAATGTGTCAGCCTCATCTGGTCTTGTTTGGTTTTCTGGTGATAGGAAAGTTATGGTTCAATTTTTTGGTCTTCTACTAAGGGTGGTTTTCACTAAATAGTATTCTCTCTCTACACAAATGTGGATATATTTATCTCTCAAATACTACCTTAATCATCCCATTGATGTGGATATAATGATAGTCAGACTTGGAGGACAGAAAAACACAGGCTATTCGAATGAAACTCAAAACTGATTTAAAATGTCTTGTTTCAGAGTGTCCGAGGCTCTTCTATTTGGTGCATGGATGTTGGGTCAATCCCTCGCATATGTCCCAAGTTTCAACACAGCAAAACTGTCCGCTGGTCGTCTTTTGTCACTTATAGATCGCAAACCTAGAATACAGTCTACTAATGAAAATCAAACTTCAGTATGTACATTAAATGTCTATCTTGGTTTCATATTTTTACATTAATTTTAAGAGGGTCATTTATTGGAGGGATGGACGTGTTGCAGAAATCCATAAATTCCACATTAGGTATTTAAGAAGTGGTCTGTCTTTTTTTTTAATAATGTTCAAACTAAAATGAAAGTGAACTGTATCATCATGTCTTCATATAATTAAAAACCTTACATTTTAAGTTTTAAAATAAAAATAAAAAACCACTAAGGAAAGTGGTGATCAAAAATAGAGTAATTAATAACATAATTGAGGATTGTTTTATTGGTCTTGTGAACTTTGAAACTAAAACTCTCATTAAAAAACAGTGTAGTGTGAGAATGTTCCTTTAAGTTGTTTTTCTACATATTTGTGTTTTATTGTTTCCTGACATCAGTTTTATGACCTATTAAATGTTCATACTTTAACTCTGGTCAAGCTTTATATTAAATTTCAGTCGAATGGTGTAATTTTATTATGTAGTTTGATATTCTCTAAAATATTTAAATGTTTGATCAGAGAATAACATTTTCATCAATTAAATTTACTATATATTCTAACAAAACATATTAAGAATTTATCTACAACAATCACTAAGGATTTAAATTGTATGGGATATTTATAATATATTTACTTTTTAATCACTTGTGTGTGTTAAGAAGTGGTAAATCTGTTGAGCATGATTTTTTTAACATTTTGTGTATGATAGATTTCAGGAGATGGTCGCATACAATATTCAAGAGTGAAGTTCTCATACCCAACTAGACCTGGCGTGACAATCCTTCATGGTTTGGATCTAATGATTGAACCTGGCAAGACAGTGGCTCTAGTGGGGCCTAGTGGGTGTGGCAAGTCAACATGCATACAGATGTTGCTAAGATTCTATGACCCAATGGCAGGAACTATTGTAAGTTGAGATTTAGTAATATAATTTGTAGGTCTTTATGAGGACCATATTAATTACTGTTAACTTAAAAGCCATTCTGTGCCAATGTAACTTTTTTTTTTTTTTTTTTTTTTTTTTTTTTT